>JAUEKR010415405.1:0-12799 GCA_031762895.1 Corambe burchi
ATTATTATTATTATTATTATTGTTATTATTATTATTATTATTATTATTATTAGTATTATTATTATTGTTATTATTATAACCCACTGAGATTTGAGGTCTGAGATGCAGATGTCTATGATTGGGTCACATTTAGTTGGATCACAAGATGGTGGTTGAAGCATAGCGTCATCGCAACATCCTCTTCCGCCATTTACTGTTCCTACCTGGTTGTAGAAACGCTGCAAGCGCAATTGGACCCTGCCGCTACCTTGAACTAACGGTACCTGGGAGACAGAACAGATGAGGAGAAAGCAATAAAAAAGAATAGATACATAATAGCCAATAAAAAGTTTTACATTTCGTAAAATTTAGCACTGACGAGACATTCGCCATTTAGGTGGGTTATACAGGTAATCGTTTTTCGTGCAAGATAAATTTCTTAACAGTCATCGATTCTATTTCACAATAGTTCAATGAGGTCATTGACGCAAATTTGATTGCCCAAGGAAAACCAGAAAGTAGCTACGGTGGGAATGAAACTCGAGAACATGCCGTAGTAGCCACAGCATTCCGACGCCTATTATTTTCCCACTGCCAGGAAATATTTAATTTTATTATTAAATTGTATACTTCAATCTATAATCGTGTAATTCAACAAATTCACACGTCGTACAAGCAATGAACTTTTTTTTTTTTAAATTATGGTATTGTGTTCCTCTTTAATCAGGAAACGTGGGTAATTGGAATGCTTTCAAATTGCACTAATGTGTACCAATTGGTGAGGTTCCACTACATTGTACTGTATACAGTACCTATTTTTATGGTCCTATTTATGTGTTTTGTTGTGACGTCAGTGGTGCAGTGGCTAAGGGTCTGGACATATGATCATGAGGTCGTGGGTTCGAACCCCGGTCAGTGAGTTGAAGTGTTGTGTCCTTGGGAAAGACACTTTACACACATTCCTCACTCGACTCAGGTGTTAAAATGAGTACCTAATAACGTGATTAAGGGAGAAACCTTCGATGGACTGGTGCCCTATTCAGGAGGGGGGATCGTTGATCTTCGCTTGCTTGCGCCATTGAAACCGGGGATACACACCGGCCTTATGGACCTTTAAGTCTAAGAAGAGCTAACAATTTGTGTGTTTAAGAGTGTCAGTTTACACAGCCGTTGATGTAAAGTTACAACAGTCATTAAATTTGTCATAATAAGAGGACATTCCAGATCAAGGCTCGTTTGAGCCATACAAACTGGATATTTCATCAGCCGCATGGGCTACTAGGGTATAATAACAATGTATTTTTTTAAACAGATGAAAACAAATAAATCACGTCTAAGAGCTACAAAGGAGCTCTTAGTGATAATTTTAATGATGAAATTGAGTACTTGATGAACGAAATTATTAATTTGATCAAATAATAGTTTTGAGAATATTGTAGCAAAGATTTATGAGCATCAGATGTCTGAAGTTATATATAACTGATAATTACTAGACTTTATATTGCTGCATGCAGCTCTCTATAATACAGAAAGGTTTTTTTCCTTCTTTTCTTCGTTAAAAAAAATTATGAATAACTTTAAAAAAGTATTAACCCTAGAGCAATGCAGGTTTTTTTTTTGTATGACTTGCATCATTAATTGAAAACTTTTGCTACATCCTTTGTAGTACATTCAGCATTTATCATTTTCATATTTGTATCGATCTCGAGCGAACACCAGCATTTTTATGTAAGCGTACAACAGTAAGTATTCATTAGTGTGCATCGTTACTTTTCAAATCGTGCAATTTTTAGTATATTCAGGTTTAGATAGTTACTAAATCTTTTCAGCCTCGACCCTTTTTTGATAAGCATATTTTTCTGGCATATGAATTAAACAGTTATCAAAAGCACATATTTAAGCAAAAACTATGACATGCAATATTTTTGATGAGTGGAAGTCATTCCTCAGTTACTCATACATGAATCCTCAAATGTTTGGATCGATCTCATTACTAGTCAAATGGATCATTGAATAACCTATTTAATATTGCAGCAATTTTATAATTGTAGAGTTATTACTTTCCGATAGCTGAAACATGATTTGAGTTCACAATGTGAGAGAGTTGAATAATAATTTTGATAATATAAGCGCAAACAATTACGTATACTTCAATGGTAAACTCCATGTTAGTTTTTTTCTTCTTTAATACCGTACTGCGCATAATTCTAAACGGACACAAACACAGTTGTTGCCCCCCCCCCCCAAATCTTGAATACATTCTACCGGCAATGCAAATAAAACAAACATCAAAACAAAAACAAAAACAAACAGTAGCTGTACCAAAAAACAAAAAACAAAAAAACCCAAAAAAATACTGCGTATAGAGAGACTTAATACTTTTCAGCTATTAAAATTGTTTATTGGATAATTGAGAAAAAAACAACAACACAACAACAGCACTTTGCATTATATTTTTCTTTTTCAAAATTTCAAATATTGATAAAAATTATCACACCTAATACTAATAGTAAACAAATAACTATTTAAAAAAAAATTAAACGCATTTTACATAATCAGAACTTACTAGGAAAGCTAGATATAGAATTACAGCCAACATGATGACGCTTGGAAACGACTTGAAGGCACACTACCTATTTCTTACTAACGTTCAAATATTCAGTTTATTCCAAGTTTGCCACAAATTATCAACAACTTTTGATCTAAACAACCTAGTGAAGTGATTTAAAAACTGATAGGTTCTATCATTATTATTGGCCTAGTCTATAGTCAATATTAATATTTTATCATCGATATTACAAGTTGCGGATTTTGCCATGAATGGCTATTATGGACGAAATCTATTGACCACTGCTATCCATCGACCTCATATTGCCACTCTGTTTGTCAGTATAGATAATGGGGACAGATTTACGTCACCTGTCTTTTGGTACACTTTTGATCCACCCTTGAAAGGAGGTATTGCTTCATTGAAATAGGTTTCAAACGCTTGCCAATTGAGACGTTCATAATGTTCACAATGTCAAAACCATGATTTATTATTGTCATCTACTTTCATTTTCATGTAGCGGCGCCTCTTGATAACAATAATAGATAGGTGTCCCGTATTAAGACTGACTAGACTAGATAACCTCGATCTGACGATACACATACCACATTTAAACGACTGCTTTTGATTTTTGTACTTCTCTCTCTATCATAAATATAATTTATATTTATGATATGAACAACTTCTAAAGAAGTAAAGATTAGTACATTGCGCACTTATCACCAAAGTCTCAAGGCGCTTTACATCTCGTTTACTCCCCCAGCCAACAGCAAACATGTAATACTGACGAGACATTCACCTGTTAGGCGTGTTACAATTGTTTTTTTCGGACAAAACAGATGTCTTTACGGCCAGGTACTCTATTTCACCAGAGTTCAGTGAGGCAATCGACGCAAATTTTCTTGCCCAAGGAAAAAACGCAGCTGAGGGCAAGAATCGAACCCGGGAAGATTGCTGTAGCAGCCACAGCAGTTCAACGCCTCTACCAACTGAACTAACCATGCCGCCGATTATAAGTTATAAGCCTCCAAAATGTTGCGCTTGTAGCTAAAAAAAAAAATCAATCAATGATTGAACATGGACTGGCCAAAATAGGGTTACATAGTCATATTTCCAACGATGGTGATTTCATCTTTATCTAATAAATCGATATAGTTATAACTAATCATAATATATTATATTATATGCATAGTTTATACATATATAGCATTCGCTCCATCTTTTCATGTATGGCATTAGACTAGCTACATTGACATACGAGATTCGAGTGGTGCTCATAATCCAGATTCAAGCTACATGATCATAATATTTACCACCAGGATAATCTAATTGTTTTTCAAATATTAAATTTTCTTTCAACCTATCGGAGAACCCGACATTTGCTATATCAGGATTACCATCATGTTTATTTTCCACGAAGAATTAGTCACTTACAGAAAGAAAACAATCGTGATGTAATAATGGCCCCAATACTTAGGGTGAAAACAGACCAAAAGCTGCGAGCCGCGCCAAGCCTGAAAAACCAGAACGAGCTGAGCAAATATCTGCTCTATTTTACTATAGACAATGCCCACCAAAATCACTAACCGCACCGCGTCGCGAATTCCCAGCTGGCTACAAGCCGCTTTAAATCAAGGGGTATTTATTCGCTCTCGAAACAAGCTGTCTAATCAATAAAGCCAACGAGAAGAACCTTCGATTCGATTTTTGATTCCACGAGTGTCAATTAGTTTGGAGGTAAAACCGTCTAAAGTTTAATGAATATTTCCACGAAATTGCTATCTAGTTAATCGATGGTGCTGGAAAGTTAGGTGTTGAACGTAAAATGTATCATTTAATGCAATGATCATATATAGTCTATCAAGACTAAGAGAAGCTCAGGCTATTCATAGTCATAGTCATAGGTCTAGTCTAGTCAGCTATCTAGCTGTGGCAGTGTTAGGTAATGCGGCTTACATCTTTTGGTCTGTTTTCACCCTTACATTACGTGTAGCTTGATATAATTAGTGCGTTTTAAATTGGTATCGACAGGACGCATGCCTCTCTCCCCCTCCCCTCCCCTCATTTCCATATTATGACACCTTATTAATAAGAATTAGACGAGCTTATAGGTGTCTTCAGTTTGAAAAGAATGAACATATCTAACATGTCTGTCTAGACTCACCTATAAAACCCTCTAAGAAAATCCAACAATTAATTAAATTCATTCTAACATTAAACTTTTGTTGGACACTTGTTTATGTCATTGACTTATGTGGGTGAGTTTTTTATCTGGGTTGATGACTCGAGCGGACGGGGGAGGGGTCAAGACTTAAGTACATTGTTATCTCTAATGTAAGAATGACAAAAATAATATAAAATAAAACAATTGAAAAAAACAAAACAACAAACAGTGGCTATGTGGTCGAGTGGATTGTATGATTTGATTGTAAGTATGAGTTTACTGATTGAAATTCTGTTGAAAGTCGATTGAAGGATTCTTTATCCGAAGATTTTGATGAGTTGTAATTACAAAAACCTAGAAATTTGTAAACATGAGTTTTGTACAGAATATCTTGCGATTTCATACTGATTTTTATAATATTTTTTTTTACATGATAACATATACCCCTAGGCTAATTTAATTCCTTTCAAAAATAAATGTTCCCCTCAAATTTTAAATATCATACCAACTTATCAGAGAACCCGATATCTATATTAATATTTTAGGACTTGAGAGTGTTTGAGTAGGGCTACAGACAAAACTATACAAGCTATATTATAGGCATCAAATTTTGCAAGAAGTTGGCCTTTGTTACTGGGAAGATGAAGCTTATCATTAAAAGTTGATTGATTGAAGCATGTATTATAAAAAAAAGGGCTTTAGTGTATAATCCCTCTTATTTATTCTTTTTGTTTCGCATTCCATCTTTTTTAAATAATATCTATAAGTAGGCCTTACTACAATCAATTTGAGATTTACTCATGGGTTTTTCTTTGAGGTTATTTGTAGTATAGCAGATATGACGCGATTGAAGAGGCTATGCCACATAGATAGCAGATAGTATGTGTCTAGTCCTAGACGCTTTCCAAGTTACATCCCTCAGCTGAAATGAATACTCTCTAAATATCTACCTATCTTTCTTTCTTTTCTCTCTCTCTCTCTCTCTCTATCTCTCTCTCTCTCTCTGATTGTACATTTCTCTCTCTTCTCTCACCTCTCTCTCGCTCTCATACTCTTTGTAAGTGTATCTTTTTTATAATACATACTTTAATTATTGCCCGAGCGTAGCCGGGACTACCCAGCTAGTTGTTTATATTATATTAGGACAACCAGTATGTTATTTCTCCACTGAGAATTGTAACTAGCAGAAAGAAAACATTCGTGATTTAATAAAGAGTCGCAATACTAATACAAGAGGTCTATGGGTAGCTTGATTGAATTAGTGCGCTTTAAATTGTAACGACAGACGCATGCCTCTCTCCCCCTCCCCTCCCCTCATTTTCATATTATCACACCTTATTAATAAGAATTAGACGAGCTTATAGGTGTCTTCAGTTTGAAAAGAATGAACATATCTAACATGTCTGTCTAGACTCACCTATAAAACCCTCTAAGAAAATCCAACAATTAATTAAATTCATTCTAACATTAAACTTTTGTTGGACACTTGTTTATGTCATTGATTTATGCGTGTGTGTGTGTATATGTGTGTGTGTGTGTGTATTATCTGAGTTGATAGACTTGGGGGGGGGGGGGAGTCAAGGGTTTAGTACATGTTATCTCTATTGATTGAATGCAATCTTAATACTGGAATGACACCCCCACCCCCACCCAAAAAAAAAAACAACAAAAAACAAAAAAACAAAAAAAAAAAAACAAACAAACAAACAGTGGATTTGTGGTGGAGTAGATTGTATGATTTGATTGTAAGAATGTAAGCATGGGTTTATGGGTTCAAATTCTGTTGAATATCGCGGCCGCACTTCCAGGTGGACGCCAAATACCGAGTCTCAAATAGACCTTTGGGCCAACTTATAATACTTCGTGGTGACTTAAAACTTCGGGTGAACTTAAACCTTAGGATTAAATTAGAATTAGAGCCTTTTGGGCCGAAACCATGCAAGGAGTCTTGGGTAAGGAAAAGATAGACATGCATCTACATACAGTTTGTAGAACGCTGCATGTTAAGTCCTTTTTAGAAGGTACTCAGGACCCCTAAAAAATATATTTTCCCCAATGTCTCTTCAAATGTCTTCTTGACTTATTGCCTTCCGCTGACGTGATCATCCGAGCTCGCAGTTTCAGCTGTTTTCCTTATCTTTGCGATGAAACGTGACCATTTTTTTTTCTATCCTGGGCCAACTTCCTCATATGTTCTAAATATATATTTGTTGTTAGTTTGATGGTATTGTTTTTCAGCATTTTAGGTCGTTATTCAGTGTTATTGGTTGCGTTGTTGTAGATCTGCCTCTTGTTCTTTTGGTATTGGTGGTAAAATAGTATGTCATTGCTTTATTTGCAGGGATTTCTCGACTCCGTCTCAATATGTGTCCGAAAAGTCTCCATCTAGCTTGTAGAATTTGAATTGATAGGGGATTTCATTACATTTCTTATATAGAGAGTTATTTGATATTTTCGTTGGATAAAATATTCCCAAAACTCTTCGTAGCTGTTTCGTATGAAATGTCTTCGACCCAGATTAATTAGCAATAGTATCATGTCCATGGAAAAGACAGTGTCCATTGCTTACAAACCACACTCAAGTGTTAAAAGGAATATGTCGTGTACTATAGTTCACAGAACCAGGAAAATGACATGAGATGAACTGTTATATTTTCCAATACAATCATATGTCTTCACTAATAACATTGCTTTCTATTTCAAGATTTCAATCCTCGATCGAGGCATTATGGTTAACCCTCAAGTATGGTTATTTACACTAATTGCTTACGTTGGAAGCGCTTCAGAAGAAGTAATGCTGGTAATATAGAAATAGAAACCAAAGATAAGTACAGCTCATAATAATATGTGTATACTCATAAACCCAAGTATTCAATTAATTCAATATAAAATAAGAGATTGGAGTTTCACTACTTGATGTTATACATAATACGTCTAATTCGATTGTAGTGATTTTCGGATGTGGCGACCTTTTCTCATCTTCAAGAAACTGTCCCTACACCCATATGTTAAATAATATGATTGTAAGGAGCTTCGGAAATAGCGATCCTTTTTTGTGTTCCCAACGACATTGCTACAAGTTAATCGACTGTGTATATAATACAAATTCTCGGTTACTTATAAGTTTAATTCCCACATAGTTGTATCATAGACGAAGCGCATAAAATAACATTTTAACTCATAAATTAAATATAAAACAAACAACCTTTTAGGAAATGAACAAATACCAACATTTGATTATGTATGTTATATAAATATTATATTTATTTAGAAAAAATGACACCTAAACAATAAAAAAGAACAGAAATAAAGCTAACATAATATTAATTAGAGTGCAGACAATCTTATAAGATATTTAAAGATTAAAACATAAATGATTTAGTTTGAGTGGTCTTAACATTAAAACACAATATGGTCAATATGTAGAATAATAATATAATAATATATGAAACAATATTGTATAATATGACTTGAATATAGGAAAGCTTGTTAGGTTGCTAGAAATGATATTCTACCGTTCAATTTTAATTTATTTCGTCACATACATTACTTATTTATTTTTGTTTATAAATGGTCAAAAGGTAAAATAAAACCCCAATAAAACAACCAAATTAAAACCAATAATTACATAGCTATAAAAGACACATAATATTCCAAAATTCTAGGAACTAATAATTTTGCAAAAATAAAGTAATGATAAACAAAACCATAAATGAAATCATAATTATTAACTAAATGTACCCCCCCCCCACCAAGAAAAAAAAAACACACACACACACACACACACATAAAAAACAACAAAAACAGAAAATAGCAAAATATATCCAAATCTATAGATAAAAAATGATACACTTCCCAATTTATACCATATAACTTCCTTAAACTCCCATTTCTTGAATAATATGACATTCAACATGATAAGTAGCTATACTGAAGACTAAATGACAATAGCTAGTTGCAATGATAGAACAATTTTAAGTACACTTAGGCTGCAGAAAAGTAGCGTTAATACATTGATTTAATAAAAGAAGCAATGCATATTCTCAGTATAACAGACGTAAAGCATTGCAAACAGAAAGCAAAGAAAGAAATAGTTCTTTACAATGAAGTTTTAATAAGAGTAAAAATTAAATTACGGTTATTACAGTTAAAGATTATATTAACAACAACTAAAAATATAGAAATTTAATAATTGAAATAGAATATTATACTAAAATCATAATGAAATAAGAGTAAGTATAATACTAAACGTACTATAGTTGTTCTCATCAAAATAATAAAATCAAAGCTAGAACTAAGATTTTCTGTATTATATATATTAAAAAAATACATATCTGATAATGCTTTAAACTGTTAATATATGATTAGCTGTTATTTACTATTATATACTGGTACTTAAAAATATAATTAAGTGGATTGTTTATTCACTACATCCATAATTGATTAAAAATTCATTCAAACAAATTCTATAAGAAGTAAATGCTCACCAGAATATAAATATAAACAAGTGGCAGTAAAAAAATGGTCACATTTTTTTAAATAAAAATACTTTTACATGCCATAATACATATGCGTTGTTAATAGTCAATAAAATAATTTTCTACTTTTTCATTTCTATTAAGGAGAATTGTAACATCTATCTTCAGTCTGAATATATAGAGAAATGGCTACAAAAAAATTGATAAATCAATTTGTAATAAAGCATTACATACAAACAATAAGACTAATCATTACAATTTTAATTGTTTTCCATACATTCATCATTATAATGAACTATTTAATATTTTGGCACATATATTTAGAGATCAACAATAATAATAATAATGAAATGCATGAGTACTATGCACTAAAGTATCCAAATACAGTATCCCTGAATCCCTCTCGAACCCACCCTATTTCAATATGAACCCTAGACTCAGTTGTATACAAAGTTAAATAAAGACTGAAGTAGGACCTTATGATGACTAAGAATATAATTGATAGAATATTTAAGACAACTCCGTTAAGTAACACAACTTTTCAAATATTTAAAAAAAAACCGTTTTCATTTGACTTAGTGAGTTATTTAATGATATAGGTAAAATAATGTTTATTTTGATACTCTAAATAATGAATATAAATGATATTAATCATTAAAATTGGCAAGAAGAATTATTAATTGATAATAATAATAATAATATTAAATTTGTTAGTCATGTCATTACGCCATCAAAACTTATGTATAGAGTATGTTACAGTATTACATAATAAGCAATATCATAAGAGTATATAATATTATATAATGTATAAAAGTATTCAACAATAATATTTGTATATATAATATATACATGTACATGTAATATCATAAAGAAAGATCATAAAGAGAGAGGCACAGAGTAATCACATGAAAGAAACAGTATGAAATGGTAATAAATATAAACGCAAACACACATTTTCGCATGTACACATAAAGGATAGTAATAGAATACACATCCACATACATGAATAGAGACAATGATAGTAACAATAATAATGAAACAACATAATGATAATGATACACACATTAGCTAATTACTTGTTCAGAACAATATGGCAACAACACTCACTACAATCACATAGGATCATTATGATTATTATTATTATTATAATACAACAGGTAAAATAATATTTTTTGGAATTAAACACTTTCCATTTTAAGATGAACAGCTACTTTATACTAAAGTAAAAAAGGGTGAATTAACTTACAGAAATACCTACTCAAAATGAACAAATTATTGTAAAAAATCCAATAAAGATATCATGCATATTATATAGCACATTCATCACCAAAGTCTTAACATTTTAGATACCTATCACTTCCCCTAGTCAACCATAAACCCTCAACAAAGGAAAGACGGTATGCTAGGTCTGTTACAATTTCTTAGACAATCCAGCTACTCTATTTCACCAGAGTTCAATGAGATATTTGATGAAAATTTTTGTAATCTAAAGAAATAAAACCAACAAGTTAAAGTGAGCATCAAACTTGAGACATTTGCTATGTAGATGAACAACCTACCAACTGAGCTACCGAATAAGCCACCAAAATGTACTTCTATGTAAATGACACAAGTTTGAATCAAACTGAGAACTTTCATATACACATCCAAAGAATTGCCCTTTTACCATTGTAGTATAAAACAAAACACCCTATTATCAAGAAAACATATCATAATTTATTTCTTTATGTCAAAGAGCAATTGTTTTGAATAATACACTGAAAAGAAAACAAAAAAACACAAAAAATTACTATTTCAAAGTGCAATAGTTTTAAATATTACACTGAAAAGAAAAACAAAACAAAAAACAAAAACAAAAAAATAATCAACAACATGTGTTTACATTTCATATTACTGTATATGACGGATGGTGAAAAAACAGAATATGAAAAGAATGAAGTGCAGTAGTTTGAGATATTTAATAGAAAACATTAAAATAGAATAATAATAAAAACGAAGATGGCACCCAGTTAGTTGCTCAAGAAATAATTGATAACATAGTTTTAAAAAAAAAAAACGTGTAAAAAAAAGTGAGGATGTGTTACAAAGATGAGGCAAGATGAAGATACATGAAAATGTACACATTCAACATACACATGTACATATACACATGTGAATAAAAAACCGAACAAGAAATAGTCAAGGCATCTTGTTTTGCATATAATATAAAATATATATCATTATAAGGGAAAATTATTTATAGGCAGATAAAAGTTAGAAACAAGAGAAACAATGATAACAACAACAATAAAAACAACAATAAGAAAATAATAATGTTACAAATTATTTAAATCATTTAAAAAAAACATGTAATTCCATGACATGGATAAAAGCAAATCAATAGCTAGAGTTACATTATTTATTTATCAGTAAGCTATGAATTATACATTTAAAATATACGTTGTGCACAAAGGCATGACATTCTTAAAAAAAGGAAACATTGAAAAACAAAACCATAACGTAAATCATACAGTGTCAACAGAAACTAACAATACGACAATACATACTAAGGAAAAATAAACACTCTGTATACAATTTGTATCGATATTAAAAAAGTGGAGACAGAGCAATGAGCACCAAACAAAATAAACCCATAAAATTATTTGTTGAAAAACATACAAAAAAAAAACAACAAAAAAAAAACAAAGAACACCAACACAATAGTGAATCAATGAATTATACATTAATGAATTATACAAAACAAAATATGATTTCCAAATAAATGTATAATTTTACTAAATGAATAAAACAAAAAAATTAAAAAATGGACTAGAAAATAAAAGGTAAACTTTATTTTGACTTTATTTTGCACATTCCCATCTTTGATGATTGCAAATAATATCAACGTGAAAAATATCAAACAGTTATTCAAAAACAAAAAAGTAATATGGCAATAAGATAAAAAAATGGAGAGAAAGTAAGAGTTCATTAAATGTTGTACAATCAAGTAAGATAATGAATACCTCATAACAAATTAATAAATTTATAAAGAAATGTATATATGTGTATTATATATAATATTATTTTACTGTACAAACCATGTATACATGTCATATATGTCAGATATTAGTTAGAAATATGTTCTTGTGGCAAGAAATAACATTTAATTCTCAAAAATGCACATTGTGTGTATGTATATACATATATTATATATTCAGATAGATCAGAAATAAATTATTATTGAGTAAATATATATATTAAAAGATGAAGGCATCAGATGTTTAGTGTAAAATACAATAACACAATAAGGTAGTATATTCATATCTTTCTGAGCTTGAGATTTTTAGTAAATATATTCACTTGAACCAAAAACCCTCAAAAGTTTCCAAGTGTAGAAAAAAATATTTGAGCATTAATATATATCATATACATGGATATATAATAATAGAGACATTGACATTGGATAAATGACAGAGTAGAAATCAAAGATTCAACAAGATCATTATCAGGCAATCAATAAATCACACAAAAAAGTAAATTTATCGTTCATTTTTTTTGTATTATACTATGATAAAATTAATAATGATAATAATAGCCATAATAATAATAATAAGAATAATAATAATAATAATAATAATAATAATAATAATA
>JAUEKR010415516.1:0-12795 GCA_031762895.1 Corambe burchi
TCTTATTTTATTCATACACTGTACAATTATTTTTATCCGACAATAAAGAATATTTCAATTCAATTCAATTCAATAATTATGTATTTAGAGAAAGATAGACAGATAGGTAGACAGATAGATAGAAAGATAAATAGATAGATAGATAGATAGATAGATAAAGATAGATAAAGATAGAAAGATAGTTTATATACCATATATCATGAACTTCAAAAATAAGTAAAGGAAACTGTTATTTTAGAGGGGATACAGTAGCCACTACATAACTGACTTTGTTTTGGAGCACTAAGGTGAAAAACACTACAACTACAGTGGAATCTTTGTGATTGGGACCCTTGTGATTAGAAAACCTGTCAAATGGGTAGGAATCCCAGCCAACCAATTGTTATATAATATCAAAATAATATTTCAATTTCATTAATTGGGAGACCTGGGTAATATGGACAATTTCCTAATCCACCGATGCTTCTCAATTAACAAAGTTCCACCGTAAATATCTATATACTAAATATCTAAATAGCTATATACTCAATTTTTTTATTTTTTTTTTGTTCACACACTTATCAAACAGGCGCAATAATTTCAAGTAATTTGTTTTTAACCTTAGTACAAATTCTCACCTCCAAACCATCCAAACAGCCATTTTTAAGTCTTAACGTAAAATCTTTCATAGAAGATATCGAATGACACAAAAATGTGACACCTCAGATTAAAATGTACAAATAGGAATTTTAAGATTAGAAAATAGAATTTGTAACATGTGTTCATAAATTTATATGTTCAGTTTTTTTTTTGCATTTATTTTTGGAGCCTTAAGTTGCGACTCTATCACAGTTTTTTAAAACATTCTAGTCTCTATAACTGTATAATGCAGGGTCGCCAAACTCTCAAACCAAAAATCTGTATAATCATAATTAGGGATTTAGGGTAGCAATCAAAGATACAAACACTATATTTTGAAAATCAGTTCAGATGGCTTAATGCTATTTATCCACCTCTCCAAAATGGAGCGTTTATAGGAATCTGTCAAGATTTCAGGAATTTGATTTGGGGCTTAGAATTCAGAATATCCCTAAACATTCAGGGTAGTTGGCAGCCATGGATAATTAATCCGCAGCAATAATTACAAGAAGGAGTAAAGGGTGAAATAAAGTTGAAATCACGAAACATCGTCACGTCATTTTATCAGTAAAACAACACCATTCACATTATATAACATACATCGATACATCAAAGACAACAAAATTAGGAAACTTTGAGCTGCCAGTAAAAGAAAGTAAAGTCAAGAAAAAATCAAAGAACAAAAGCTTTTAACTTAAATCGAAGAAGCCATTTAGGGGATGATCGATTTTACACGCCTCTTAGAATTCCACTGTGCATGTATTTGTATATTTACGTCCGATTTCATTTATAATTTACAGAGTAGCTAGTAAGAACATTTTATTCAATTCTATAACATCTGAATAGCGAATGCTACAAAGATTCTTCCTAATAGTCAACTGAATTTTTAGTCCAAGTCTGATTAAATGCAAGGTAATAGAGAAAATGAAAATTTCCCGGTGTCCACTAGCTTTTTAGTTAGGATTAAAAATTGGCGTGATGCATTAAACAAACATTTCGGTCGCTTGGACAAAGCTAAGGCCATTCTTTTTACATTTGTTTCTTATTAAATAGCAATCTAACAAGTTACCAAAACTAGAAAATTTCTTGTTTCAGTATTGCTAAGGCTTAAGAGGGGGTGGTGTCCCTTGACAGTAAGTTAGCAAATATTTGTTAGAACACAAATTTCCATGCAAAGTGATAGAATAATATAATAAGATTAAGAAGACTGAATAGTGTGTCTTGATTAAAGATAATACAATACAGCATAAATGGAGGATTTAAACCTGAGCCCCAAGATCTCGTACCGTGGCTTTACCCATAGTGTTACAAATCCCCTCCCTCCAAAAAAATTATATGAAAATATACAAAAGTGAGAAAGCATCGTTTGCGGGAAAGACATATCTACGAGTAGGAGGAGCGTAAGTTTCCTGGTGAAGGCTAAATCTTAATCAATCATTGAAAACTTAAGTGATTAATTTTAATGAAAGAGTATGTAAAGTAAAACAATGATTTCACTCAACAGCACTCGCAGTGATATCATTTGGGGACCAGATAAATGATTGCTACATTTGAAGTTCACTAGAAAAACGTTTTATTCAGTATAAGCTGTATAGGTGCCCATTTCATGAAGCAAATTATACTACTAGGTCAGTAGAACATAAATATCGACTTTGCTAGAAATGAAGTAAAGTGTTTGCACAGAGATAGATACATTTTTGTTTTAATATAAAGGCTGGTGTTATGCCCAAACATATATATATTTTTTTAAATTGTTTTAAAGGTAAAATGATATGTAATGTCGATAAACGTTAGCGGTAATAGCAATAACATCATTGAATTTTATCACACAAAATAATTGAATAATTTCAAAGCTTTTATAATTTTTGATATCACAATTTAAAAGGGAAAAAGGGGAAACCTTGAATAGTCAAAAAAATTAATGAACACAGAGCAGTAAGTAGCGATCTTACAAAATTATATAACTTTCTTAAGGGTCTGTTTTTTTCTTCATTAAATCTAAATTAGGTAATACTTTTCTCTGCTCTACTTCAGATGCAAAGACTAATGCAATGAGTGGAAGAAAACAAGATGATCAACGACAATCTAAAAAGGTACTTTCAATCGTACAACCATAGTAGTCATAAGTGAGAAAAGAAAGGAGAAAAGAAGAAGGGGAGAGAGCTAGAAAAAGGAATCAATTTATATGATTCCAAAATTAAAAGAAAGAGAAAAATTCCCAAGTCAAATTAATATATCGACACAAAATAATTACAAGTCTATTCTCAAGCTACAAAATATCTACACACAGACTTCATTGTGATACTGTACCGTTAACAAAATGAACACTATTAAAGGGGAGGGGGAATTAATATAGATATCTATATGATTCAATCAAAGGAAAGTAATAGTTGTTTTGTTTTTGTCACATACAGCAGAAGGTATTAGCGGAGACTAATCAACCGGAATAATTATCATATAACAACAATCGTCAACAAAATAATAATAATGGCAGATCACAACCGTGGGTCTTTGTTGCCCTTGGTTACGGCTCTCAATGCCTGCTCTTTCATCTTCTCAGGCTCTGTAAGAATACTGGTGGTGGTACAAAGTTTCCTCAACGCATTTAACACATCTGGTTTAAAATGGGGGGAAGGGGATGGAAGAGAAGAGGGAGTAAACAGAATAAAAGAAGAAATATTTAATTCCAGATGCATCAATTTATGTTTTTTTTTAATAATGCCTGTAATAGTTGGGACATCCTATGTAAACTATTTTTACATTTCAATGTAATAATTGATACAAATAGAAACTTTTCTTAAATGCTAAATTTTGTTTTTGCTCTCTCTCTCTCTTATATATAAACTAACTAATACCTGGACAAAAAATAATGTGATTCCATCAAGCCATTAGTCTCTCAATAGTGTTTCCAAGCTATATGGAGACGTCTCTGAATAGTCACAGCCATATAAAATAAAGCTATATTCAGGGCTGCCAACCTCACAAACAAAAAATAAAGGATCCATGCCATCAAAATCATGGATTTGAGGGGAAAATTTGGGATCCGACAGCAAAATCGTAAATTGTATAACAAAAAGTAGTGATAGCTATGTTATAAGATATACAAAATACAAAAAAAACAGACATACAAATTTGAGTAAATACTACAATCAATATTTTACCATGTATTACAATTCCGATAATAATACACCTATTAGACTTATACTTATACATTCATACAAGTCTTAGCTTAAGCTACTAAAAACGTTACATACACTAAACAAAGCAGACTATACCATGTCTACACTCTGGAGATGCAATAGAATAAAGAAATGGACTGAATAAACAACATTGATGTTTTAGCATCATTTGTCCAGTATCACTAAAATTCATGGTTTTCGGAGAAAATTCAGGAATTCAGGATATCCCTAAAAATTGAGGGTAATTGGCAGCTTTGTATATTTAATTTCAATTACAATTTCAATTTTAATTTTAATACAAGACTTACTTGGCCGCAAGGAAACCAGGGAACACGACTGCTCCAACCAAGTGAGAGAGGTGCGGCACATTTCCTCCATGGTTGCCGTGGAAACAGAGTTACAGTAAGAGTCGTACAAGTAGTTCATGATCACAGAAAACTGAAGAACAATTAGCAGTCAAGGAAAACAAAACAATACATATTGAACTTGCAAAACTGGACTCTCTTCCTAAATAAAAATTATCAGTAATTTAGGGAAAGTGTATCCACGGCCAGGAAAGATACTAACGTTCTAGGAAGTCACATGAAATGCATACAATTAGGGTTGTATAAAAAGTTCATGAAAACAAAAAAAGAAGAAGAAATAAAAATCTAAGAAAAATATTGAACTCTCATAAATGAGGAACTCTCGCTTGAAAACTTATGCAATTTGTGAGATCGTGGAAAGTGTTTTAATAAAAATAAAAAGAAACAAAAACAGTAAATACTCTGTAAATTTACTATTTTCTATTTTGTTCATAAATTCTGTTACTATTGTTAAGAATATGTGCTTTGTTAGGGAGTTTTACTTTGATTTTGTTCTGTTGTTTTTCTTTAAGGATGTTGGATTTTTTTAGGTTGGTTTTTTTTTGTATTATGTTTTTATGGTGATGTTTTTTTTTTGCTTCTATTTTCGGTTGTTTTATCGAAAAGAGTGGAGGGACTTTTTAGTTTGCTGTTAATTTTGTTTTTTTGTTTTTGCTGTCAAACTTTTTGTTCTATATATAGTTTTAAAACAAGGATACAATCCAGAACTTCCAATTCTCCATGGTGGACAAGCGCACATACTCCTCAAACATTTCCTTCATCTGATACTTGCGTTGCCTAGAGACGGGCACACCTGTCTCCGGCAGTTGGGACTGGACGGTGCTGATGGCCTGGTTCAGGCTTTGGATTTCCTGCTTCAAAATGGCCGCCTCTTTCTGCATCAAGGCACGCTCCGCCTTCAACTTTTTACAGTATTCCGCCGCTGCGTGAGTTTTAGAGAAATAGGTGGCAGGATATGGAAGGGGTGAGGAGTTGGAATAGAACATTAAAAATACAGCTTTTAAAAGCAAATTGCCATTACAATGGAACCTCATTAATGGGGACGCCTCAGTGGATTGAAAAAGTATCACTATTAGTCAGGGTTCCCAATTGTTGAGGTAAAATATGCATTTATTACTACAATTGGTTGTCTAAAATTTCAAACCAATTAACTGGGTGTCCTGATTGTTGAGGCTCCTAATCACAGAAGTTCCACTGTACTGACTTTAAATTTTTCACTCATATTATCCGAAATCAAAATACATGACAATTCATTACAACAAATAGGCTAACCCAAAAAAAAAATTGTCATACTATACAATAGATCCATATTTATGCTTAAAAATGCATCCTTTATACCTCCTTGCTATAAGCTAATTAATTCCTATTATTGGTGGTTTCTAAATTTTGTTCAAATGATGCCAAATAAATCTATGAAACTGTGTTACCATCAATAGGCTAATTGGAAAAAAATTAGGCAATGGAACCATATTTATTGCTCTTAAATGCATGCTTTCAATGTATCCTACCAATTACAGCATATAAATTTAATTCTTTCTATACTATAAGATCTATAAGAGAGATGATTATCCCTGATTCCTAAGGTGCAAGCAAGAGATCTACTATCACCCCTGGATAGGATGCTTATTCATTGCAGGTTTCTTCCCCAGCATTCAAATTTAACTCTCCACTACATATCCAGTTCCTTGACGTGGTGTAGTCGCTTGTGTGCTTTTGACTGATTTGGATGGCTATAATAGCTGAAGCTTATATTTCTCCAAGGTTCTACCATGCTGGGTAGGTCATAGGGTAGAAGCCAGAATAATGTGAGCACAAATCTTATGTTGGATGTGCTAGACCAATTTGGTGCATAACGGCAACACAACACACAAAAAACGTTCTAATGATGGAAATATATTTCTAAAAAAGTATATTCAAAAAATACAATTGTTCTATGTCAACTATTTTTGTTTTCATTTGGGTTAAATCCCCCCTCCCTCCTCCTCATAATGTGCATTTGCAGACTGATCAAAAACGAATTCTTAAGCAATGAAGAGATGTTTTTGGAACTTACTTTTCTGCAGCATGGTGGCTTTGCTGACTTTTGGATTTTGAGAGAGAGATGGCACCATCATTTGAAGACGGTCAAAACCAGTCTGAAAATATACAAATTAATTAATAACTTCTTTTATTTTCTTGATACAAGTAGTAAATTCTGTCTCATTTAAATGCAAGAGAATGTTATGTCGTGGACACGTTTCAACAGTAATCATTATAATACAAATTAACCAGCAAAACATGTGACCTAGATTCCTTTCCAATTAATTTGATTTAAATAACTTCAAATAAGAAATAAAATTAACTTTAATGGCAAAGTAGCTAACGACCTAGACTTTTGATCATGAAGTCGGTGGTTTTAATCTGTCACTTATTAATATTTATTAATATGCCTTGCCATTTTTTTTATATTTCTACTATTTATCTTCGATTGCTAGTATATCAAGGCGATATCTTTGTTGTACCTAGTTACAATGTATGTTTATGCTTAAAAACAGAAGAAAGAAGAAAATACTACTATTTATCTAACTCTAAACCCAACCACTCGACTAAGTCAAGAAAGAACCACCTTGAATAACTATGTAACGAAGTTGTATTAAGGAAACTGAGTAGCTTAGTTAGTCTAGTGTGCTTTTCTGTATTGGCAAGGCGATTCAGTGATGTCAGTTGTGAGTTGAGTCCCATTCTGACCATGATTTCTTCTTGATTTTATCAGGACTCTTAATTTCAAAAGCAAAATAATGTCTGAAACATCCGTGGTGAGTGAAAGCGTTCCAATGAAAATTATTCCAAAATGTTAGGGATAAAGATTTTTAGTGGAAATAATGTGAATTAGCTATAGGAGTAAATCATTTATCTACTTGAAATATATGGCCCTCCCCTAATTTAACACTTAATTCCACCACTTCTAATCTGTCTTCCTTTTCAAGTTCCATCTGTTTGTAAAATGATTGTCTATTGTTTATTTATTGTTTTAGTAAAGAAATTTTTCAGGCCCCTGAAATTCACACAAACTACTGAAATCAGCTGCTTCACTTAAAATTGAGAGCCTTATTTTATCCTCTTCTTTCACTGCTTTTATTGTCTATACTGGAGTTCACTTAATATTTATTTACCTTTCATTAAAACTAATATTTTTGTAAATACTACATTACCTTCATATTCGTCCTTCTTTTCTGTTCAGCTGACAGATGAGCTGCCTTCTTCCCTGTACCAGAGAACGGTGAATCTCCAGATTCGTTCAAGTCACTACTGTCTTCTGGTGGTGTTCCAGGCGATAGTAATGAAAACGGAGAGGATGGATTGCTGACGTCCATCACAGGGGAAGGTGACCGCTTGACAACAGGACTCGTGGGAAGCATGGTGGTGGTAGGAGTTGGGGTGATTGGGGAAGCTGAGAGATAGACATAGAGAAGTGATATAGAAATGGTCAAAATGTTCCTACTGCCCGCATACCCACACAATCAGACATCTCTTATTTATAAAAGCTTTTATAAATATCAATAAAGAATACCATCTTGTTACATTTCACAGTGCCTAAAACATCCTTCATAGTACTAAATTTGAACACTAATATGAGTTTTTCTTTTTCTTCTTTCTTTCAATTTGCAAACCGACTCAATTATATTTGAGTATTACTGTTTACTAAGTGAGAAAAGCAAATTCAAGTTCAAATTCAAAATCATCATTAGTTCAGGGCTGCCAACCTCTCAAACAAAAAGTAAGGACCCATGCCTTCAAAATTAGGGAACGGGTAGAAATTCAAGATGCCACCGCAGAATCGTAAAATACTGAACAACATGTAGTAATAGCTATGTCGTATAACATAAAAATTATAATACAAAATAATTATATAAGTATCTACCACTATCACTATTCTACTATACCAACTATAAAACACATCTTAGACTTATGCTCTATAAAGTCATAGTTAAGCTACTAACCATGTTCAATACATCAATCAAAGCTGATTGTTTTATGTCTACCCTCTGGAGATGCAATGGAATAAACAACTGAGCTGAATAAATAAACAATAATGATGCTTTGTACTTTGTCCAGTAACTCCCAAATCCACAGTTTTCAGATGAAATTCAGGAATCTAGGATTGGGGGCTATAATTCAGGATATCCCTAAAAATTCAAGGTAGTTGGCAGCCCTGTTAGCTCCATAATAGTGAATTCATTATTAAGACATAATTTATAAAGACAAAACAAAACATGCTTTGTATCTCTGAAAGTTCAGAGCCTAGTCCAATATCAGAAGAAGCAAAATAAAAATAAAAAACTCGAGACAAAAAAATTATCAGATTCATTTCAAGACTCCAAAGCTATTCCTGATTACAAAAAAATAAGATTGCAGGGAAAGTACGATTTTACTATAAATACTGTAACGACATCTTTCATCACTCAGATTAAGTGACACTTCACCTTTTTACCAGTTAATATAACTTCTGATGTAAACAAATGAAACTACTTTTAACATAAGAACTTAATTCCTAGTTCAATAGTCTGACCTCTGCTGTTCTAATAATTTGTTTGATAAATCTGCAGCCAACCTCTCAAACAAAAAATTAAGGATTAATGCCTGCAAAATTAGGGATTTGAGGTAATAATTAAGGATGCTACCACAGAATGTTGAATTGCCCAATAACAAGTAGAGATAGATATGTTGTATGTCATAAAAATTATAATAAAAATAAATAAATTACTTATTTGAGTAAATACCAGTCGTTATTCTATTGCTACAGCTATAAGATGTATACTTCAATACAAGCCAAAGTTTAAATTACTAAAGATGTTACATACACTTTAAATCATAGCTGACATTACCATATCTACCCTCTGAAGATGCAATAGAATAAAGAAGTGAACTGAATGTATAAACAACATTGATGTTAGTATCCCTAGTCCAGTATCTCTAAAATTCAGGGTTTTGAGACAAAATTCAGGAATTCAGGTTTTGGGGCTAGAAATCAGAATATCCCTAAAAATTCAGGGTAATTGGCAGCCCTAAAGCTACATTGTTCATAAAGTCTAAGTTCAAGTCATTTGTTATCCATTATTCATAAAAGTATTGTATTTTCTTTGTAGTACTACACTCATTCTAAAATACTGAGGCAATAGTCACTCCTTACTTACCACAAGTTTTGCCTTGAATGGTCTGCTGCTCTACGGGAAGAATGGATGAGAGAGCAATGCCAAGGTTAGCCAGTTGCTGGGATCCAGACAGAATATCACTGAGTTCTTGGCCGGTAAACTGGCGATAGCGAAAAAGGGGAAAAAAGGGTGATAAATGAGGAAAATGACAACAAAGTTATACAAAGAGAAAAAATACAATGATTACATAGAATAAATATTATAAATAGGAGACAAGGGATATTTACAAATCATAATTTAGAAAGAAATTAAAAAACAAAATATCAATTAATGAGAACATTTATGTATTAGCCCTATCCCACTTATTTTTCTTAAATGATCAAATCGCTATACAAAGGGGGTCTGTTCATTCCAGCACCAATTCAACTCATCTTGGAGTATACAAAAGATCTACCTGAAAGGTATGTCATTCTAGCATTCTGAAAATATTCAGCTCTATCTATAGCCGGATACTCATTGCACCTGAGTGGGGTGAGGGAATGTGTATTAAAAACCTTTCCCAAGTATTTAACTCAAAACCGCTGCAAAGCGGATTCTAACAAGCGACCTCTCAATAATGAGCTGAGTGCCTTACCACTAGGGCACATAGCCACCGTAAAAGTAAAAAGTAAACAAGAAAATGATAAAATGCATGGGGGTTCTACTGATTGAGATAATTGCATGAAAAGGAAAAAGTTGTAGCTTATACTAAATAATAATATAAGACACTTAACACAGCTGCTTAATCTAGTTAAAAAGCAAGCCCGAAGCATTGTTATAGTTCCAGCAGCTCTGTGGCATAGTGGTAAGGCAATCAGCTTGTAATAGAAAGATCGTGAGTTTGCATCTGCTTAGCAGCAACACATAGTTAAATCCTTGGGATATGTTTTTTACACACATTTCCTCATCCCACTTAAGTGCAATAAGAACCTGGCTATATGTACAGATGGATACTGTCAGAATGCCTTTAAGGCAGCTCTCCTGTAATCTCCACAGAGAGTTGGGATGGTATTGGAAGGAATTGGCCTGTCGAGGACCCCTTTGTAAAACGTTCTGGGCATTCAAAAAATCAGTATAAAAGTACTATATAAATGCTATAATTATTATTCACTGAGATGAAACAAAAAAACTAACTCACCTTTGACACATCCAACAACTGAGGTATGTGCTGGACTGCTGGTCCCGAAGGTGCAGGATTCGTACCCGTGTACGTGGGAATGACTGGGGCGATGGAGACAATGTGTGGAGAGACAGACGGAGAGGGAGCTTGGAGCTGTTGGGCTAGAACTGAGATGCTCGGATTACTGTTGTTCACATCCTGCTGCATCTCCAATGGTTTCCTTGACAACAACTCTTCTTTCTTTACGTCAACAAATGCACCCGAATACGTGCCTGGAAATGTGCAAGAGAGTATAATATACATAAAAAACTATGATAACTTATTTTTTTTTTAAAAACAGCTAAAAATTACTAATAAATTTGCCTACTTGTTGTAACATATCGTCACCTCAGGATTTCTTTTATGTCTACCAATATCCATTTTGAGAAAACCCTCTTTTAAACGATTTTAACCTTACTATACAAATAAGACTACAACACACTTATTTTCAAACTATTAAGTTAAAAGTGGAAACTATTATTTTGTATCTGTTACAAGGTATCAAGCAAGTATTATTGAGTACAAATATGCTCCTATCTCATAGTATTCCTGAAATGGACATAGAACATCAATTGTATTCTAAGACGACAATGTACAAATACAAGGGACGTCAAAAATAAAACCGGAAAAGGTGCATTAACTCAATCAAGTCTTAATCAGATAAATTTGAAACACACAGATTAAAGAGTCACTGTTCCACTTCTCTCTCAACATAATCCCTATCTATCTATCTATGAGTGTTGATTTCTTCCTAAAGTGGATGGGTATCCATTCGTTTATGTGACACTGGTAATAAATGCATCTATCTTAATGTGGAAAAAATACTTCCGGGATAAATGGTAAATTATATAAAAGATACATGTACACTTTATACAAAAATAGATATATTGACTAACTAAAACAACAATTATACTCAACTAGTCAGTTTGTCTCCCTCAGCGACATCGCTATACACAAAATGTCCCACCGACAAAATATTTTTTAATGATAAATGCAAAGACGTGCTTAGTTAAAAGCAAATAAAAAGAAGTCATTAAAAAAGAGTTAATAAATGCAAAAATGCATGTAGCTTGTAAAAGCAAATAATAAGCCATAAATTGTCTTCTAAGCAACAACAGCAAAACAGGGCGTGTCTTACCTTCTTTGAGCAAACGAGCCAGATATGAAGCTTGAGATGAAGGGGATTGAGCGGTGAATTGAGTGGCGGTGTGTGAGGGAGCGGGAGCGATGGTACGGTGTTTCCTTGGGGCCTGGTGGAGATGGCGGAGATGGGAAAATATATTAATTTAAACATATTAATACATACATAATATATGAAGATGATGATGACTACAACCAATCGCGCACTTTGCAAAGTTTTGACTGAGTTTGGGACACAGATGTCGAGTGGTTAACCATCATACTGCGAATCGAAGAGTTTCAGGTTTCATCCTCATCAGGGGCATTATAGTAAACTCTTAAGTAAGATTATTTACACAAATTGCTTACATTAACATCCCTTGACTTCAAGCGACTCTTGCTTTGTGCTGAAAAACCCAAAAGATCAATTTCTCTTCCAGGATGAATATTAGAGGTGTTTTTCTTTCATTAGATAGATAGGCAAATACCATTTCTTTTACAAGTAGGTAATAAACTTAAAGAAAAGAACACTAAGGCGATAATATGGGGTTTCCTTGACGAATTGACAACAGCAAAATACGGTGGAATTCTCTTGTAATTGTAGCGAACTCAGTTGTAGTTCAGATGTAGCAATCATGGGTTTTTTTTCGTGAAACGACCACCATACAATAATACTAAATACAACAGAAGCATCGAACTTCAAATGTAGCGACCCTTTTTCTTATTCCCAAAGACATCGCTATAAGCCTAGTCAACTGTAAAGATATACAAGAGTAGATGCAATAAAAATAATCAAAATAATGATGATACTAATATGGATGATCAAGGTGATTACGATAATGGTGACAATGCTAGCAGAGAAAGAAAAATTTTCTTGTTTTTAATATCTTAAATTAAAATTTAAGGGCTATTACAACAACAACATTATCCCATTATGCCCTATTAAAACACGCAATACCATTAACGCGCATGCATATGTGTGGCGGCGCAGGAAAATGAGTCACAATGGTCATTTTTGTTATATAGAGATATTATCATAAATAGATAGAGCAAATATTGCTGGTAATTTTGCACTTTATTTGGTGCAATTATCATAATTAGAACCCTAGATATGGCCTGTCAAAGGTGGTATGGTAAGAAAACTACAAACTGAGAAAATCGCATTTGAAAATTAGTAAGGAGAA
>JAUEKR010415738.1:0-28113 GCA_031762895.1 Corambe burchi
CTAATGGGTCGATCTCCTGGATTAGTCAAAGCTTCAAGGTTGTTTCCAAGGTAGTTGATTTCATCCACTTTACTTGCATGGTCTTCATATTCCTCCAGCATTGGCTATTTAGATAAAGGCAAAAGATGAGGATGTATTTGAGAAGTCATAAACGCTAAATAAATGAAATACATCTAAGTCTCCTGCCAATTGGAATTTCACTCATTATATTTAGATTAAATATTTCTTAAAAAGCAAGGTCGTTATTGAATAAAACTTCTTTTTTAAGGATGCATTTAAATGTTGATAAATGTAAAATTTATTCAAATCATATTTGACTACCACTAGCTAAAAAAAATTAATTAAAAAATTCAACATGCTTAAATTTGCAATTGATTTCAATTCTCGTTAATTGCCCTAATTTGAAAAACAAGCATGCATAGCTCAAGAGTTTCAGTTTAAATAACCTTCATCAATCTAATTCAATTATTCAGTGTAAGGTTTAAAATCGGATTAAATTCTACGCTCTCACCTGGAGTTGAGCAATTTGACGCTCCACCAAGTCAATCTCCACAGCGACTGGATCAAATTCGTCAACGCGAGCCTCCATTTGACCTAACCATAGCATTATCATAGTCTTTGCATTGTCAAACTCATTGCTCTGTTGATCCCTCTGGTCCAATTCCGCTTCCTTTTCTTGAAGCACTGATTCAAATCCATCTACAGATCGGTTCAACTCCACAATAGCTTTTTCCAGCACAGCAGGGGAGGCGGTTCTCTGATCCTTCTTCAGATCTTCGGCTAATACTTTGAGAGAAGCAATCTCGTTGTCCTTTCTACTCTTCTCCCTTCTGATAGCGGCCAGTTGAACGGCCGCTTCGTCGCTCGTCAGCTGTTTCATGTTACTCGATTGGAGCTCCGCAGTTTTGCTTTGCACCCAGTCGTTAACCTGGTCCAAATTGTCGTGGAATTGAGTCAGTTTACCGCCAACCTCTTGGAAAGATTGGTCACGCTGAACGCATGAGTTCTTGACATCGTCGTAACGCTGCTCAATGCTGGCAAGTTTCTGTTCCAATACTTTGGCCATGTGCAAGTCACCGGATTTGATCAGATCTTTGGCTGCTTGACGAACTGAGTCTACACTGTCTCCATGGCTAAAGTGAAAAGAAGAAAAAGAAAAAAAAAAATAACAATAGAGCAATTTTTATGCAATGATCATCTATTTAATATATTCTACATTCTTGGTCATAGAAATGAAGAAAATAAAAGTAAAAAAAGAAGTTAATATACAATAAAAGATACCAAGGAAAATTTAAGAAACAAGAAAACCCCTCCAAAAGATCCCAACCCAAATGACAAAAAACAATACATTAACAAATCCAGAAAATAAAACACTAAAAACAATAAAGGAAACAATCAAGGCATGCATAAAACACACACATAACTGCTCCCACCCAATAAAGAAAAGACACACAAAAAACACCCCAAAACAAAACACAAAAAAAAAACAAACAAAAACACTGTAGGTTTAGTAATTAAAATGGCTACATCTATAACAAGTAAACATTTAGAAGAAGAAAAAAATACCTGTTGACATCAGAGGCAACTGCCCTGAATTTCAGTTCTTGGTCAGAGATCCTTGCAGTGTCCAGGCTAATTGGTTCCTGCGTCTGTAGAGCTCTCTCTGCACCATCCAACCAGGAGAGGAGGTCATTGACGGCCCCTTGTATGTCTTGGGACTGGGTTATGGTGGCTTTGAGAAGTTTGGCTTGGTTGTTAACAGCATCATTGATAGAACTGTACCGCTCACCAATGTCCCTCATATTATCTTCTATTTTCTCAACCTGAAATATGATAACAATAAGGTGGTAAACACGATTGAATACATACTTATTATTAGTAAACTAACTAATTGGTGAAAAAAATACCATCAACAAGAAACAAACTATCAATACATAAGATTGACTTCTTAGAGCTAAGATTTTACAACCAAGGTAGCTAAAACTTCTTTTATTATCATTTTAAAAAACAATAAGGTAAATGATTCAACTACATTGAGTATTGCATTGACACAAATGTCCCTGATGAGTTACTTTCATAGTAATATTAACAGTGTAGCACATTAAAGAGCACCTCCAAAAGATTCAATAGAGCTTAATACTTAGTTGTAGATGGTAGAGTTTTACATAATCAGTATCATTAAGGGGAAAAGAACAAAAATAGTAGCACCAAGAAAATGTGATGTTTTGGTGACTACACTGGAAATATGTAATTCCAATTATTAATATCCAGATTGGTGGGTCCAAATACTAATATTTTGTGATTTATGTAAACAATACATTTCTATGAGCATCTCCTTTTAAGTTAAAAAAAAAGCCCAACAACATGACAATTATCTTCAAGTTATATAATGAGCAAAATCAAAGCTATCACAATTTGGTTATAATTACGTATTTACCTGGCTTCTATCAGCAGGCAAACCACTGAGGCTATTGGTCAGATCTTGTCCTTTCTTTCTCACATCCTCCATCAAGCTGCTTTGAGCCAAGGCACTACTGCTGAGGGATTTCACACGGTCAAGCTGACCATGCAACTTCTCTGGGTCTGGCGTTCCACTGTCCTGCTTAATCGAGGCAAATTCATCTTCGGCATCAGCTAGCCAAGACAGCATCTTAAAGGCAGAGTCGTTGAAGTTTCTCTGTTTGTTATTCAAGTCGTTCAGACGGTCACCCAGAGCAGAACACCTAAATTGGTAAAAAGAAAGAAGAAGAAGGAAAATGATCACACAATAAATAATTGAAAACTCCATGCAGTGCAATCGGAACATTAACATAGATAAACTACCATGACTTAGCGGTAAAGATATTAGACAGCGTAAATTTTATTTAAACTTATTTCTATCGTTCGTGCTCGGTTTGCAATACTAAAAAAAAAAAACCATGAAAACTAATTTTCCCTCATTGAGGAATAAGAATATTTTTGTTTAATTTTTTTAAAACTAAGCTGATTGAATGATACATATTGGGACATACCCATCAATGATAACATTTTAACTAATTGAGCTGGTTGAGTTATTAAAAGAATAAAAAGAAGCAGAAAAATAATCATTTGAATAAAACTCATGAATTCAAATAACGGATAAAAATATAGTCTATAATAAAATACTCTTTAATTGTTTAATATTATCTCTCTTCTGTACTTTATTTCTTAAACATAGTATATTATACTAATTACAAGCAAAGAAAAATTATCGAGTGATCACTCTTATTAGACATAGAGCATACAGGTAGTACTGACACAACCAATGCTGTCATTTACTACAAGTTGAAAAGGGGATTAAAGGTTGGAAGAAGGAAAAAAAAGCAGCATGATAAGACTCCATACCTGTGTTTCAAATCAGTATACTCTTCAGACACATCTCTCATCTTGTCCTTGACATTGTCTGCAGCAACGCAATCCATGCTGATCAAACTGCTGCGTGCTGGACGCTGTCTGTCGGCTCGGAATGAATCCACCTCCAGTTTGTGGAGCTGATAGTTGGAAAAGAATAAAAAGACATAAACCAATTAAATAATAGGAAATATTTGACACTCAGTAGTTATTGCTTTGGTAGTTTCATTCTTAGGACACAGAGCAAAAGGGCACTGTGACGGATATATTAGATGCACCAGAAAATTCACGCTCATTATGAAAATACCATCCATTTAAGTATGCATTAAAAATAAACAATTCTGATATTCAGAAGTAGAAGAACCGTAATGACAGTGTTCTTTTAAAATGTCATGGTTTTCAATGGATTTTGTTATGGTTAGAGGTATGGAATTCCAGTCAGCTAATGCCTGAAAGGACCTCCCATGCCCCCAAAAAACCCAACAATATGCATCAGACATACCTTGGCTTCTTCCATGTACTTCTGGACAGCAATAGACATGAATCGGATGTCTGCCTGGTGCGACATGATGTCGCTGAGCAGTTCCACTTGCTTGTCTTGGATCGGTCTCAGATCTTCAAAGCGTCTCAGACATTGCTCCTGGCGGTCTAGTTCTTTGTTGGCAGAAGATTCCCAAGTTTTAAATTTGCCCATTTCACTCTCTAGTTTTCTCAACTCTTCACACGCCTTAACCAAGTGCTTCAATCGTTGATCGGATGTTTTCACCACCTGAATAATGAAATTATAAAGAAATGATTCAAGTTTTAAACATTAAAATATCGTTACAAATATCTTCATGGGAGTAAATAAAACAAAAATACAGGCAACATAAAACTTCTACTGCACACTTCAACTTAGATCCATTCATTTCTATCATATTGACATATTTAAGACATTGAAATACAATAATTTCCAGTTGCATAGTTAAATCCTGTAAAAAAATAATTATCCTATGTATATGTCAATAATAACTAGAAAGATACTCATGTGCAGATTGCAGAAAACCTCACTCAAACTAAGTTTTTAAACAAATGAAATCAAATTTGAGAACTAAACACCATTGCTAGCCCTATGGTTAACTATGCCTTATCTAAATCTTAACGCTAACCATAATTCGAACCCTTAAGTTATAAAAATGACAAATCATTTCTCTATCAATCAATGTCAGTCAAGGTGAATCGTCTCTACTTTTTACAGTGGTATAGAAAAATATTGAAATAATATATATATATATATAATATATGACATAAAAAAAATAAAATTAATGGATTTGTAAGAAGAGAAAAAAAGAAAAAAATCTCACTCTTTCAAGTGACTTCTTGAGGAATGCAGTTTCCCCAGACAATTGAGTGACTTGTTCGGGTGTGAGCTCCTCTTGGTAGTGTTCTGTTAGCTGCTCAGCCTGGTAAACCAGGGACAGGATGGGCTGCTGGTGAGAGGCCACTTCCTCATGGATAGCCTAAAAAGTGGATAGGTAATATTGTTATTAATTATTACTTGCTATGCAATAACGTTACATCAGCTTGACACATTAAAAACTTAGTTCGTATTAAATTATTTCTCAACATTCATTTTATAAAATAAAAGGTTTGCTTTTTAAATAACAAATCATTGATATTCATATCATTCATTCAGATCTTTTTAATAAGAAAGGCATTTTGTTTGCAATCATTCAAGTTTTATTTTTTATAAATGGGCTTTTCCTTAATATTCATTTAGTAATTTCTTATAATAAACTATTTCTGAATTTGAAAAACAGTAAATCTTAAATTTTCATTGAAGAATTGCTTCACAATCTCTATATCATATTAATTTGATATTCAAGTTATCCATAATAAAATTACTTTTAATGTTTTAAAACGATATTCATCTCATGTACGCATAATGACAAACAAAACAATAAACAAACAAAAACAAAAAATCTAAGAAATAGAGAATCAAAAAACCAATAATCTACCTTGTGGGCTTCCAGGTGACTTTCCACTTTGTATGCTTCATCTCCCATTAGTGTGTCTTCTTTAAGTAACTTCTCAAACTTCTGAAGCTTCTGGTGTTCCGAGGAAAGGTCTTGTATGAGCTTATCATATGAATCACTCATGCGACCCTGTCATGAAAAAAGTTATTAATTAGGTAAACCCTAGGACAACACAAAAGATAATAATAATTACAAGTACAATATATTGCGAATTTAGTCTAGTTTATATTTTAAATATATTCCATAGTAAATAAAAGATATTCATTTTAAAGCATTGTAAAAAAAGTATTTAAGTATACAATCATAGACTCATGATCAAATTAGATACAGCCTGATAAAAAATATCCACTACAACAATTTACACTGAAATATAATTAAAACAATTCATTTATATCTTGCTAATAAATAAACTAAGGATAAGTTTAGAAATGAGGCAACTAAATACATAAAAACTGATTATATAATATATAAATATGTAAAGAAGTAAAAAAAAGAATATAAAATGTAAAGCATCAGTAAAAATTAAAATCTAATAATAATAATGAAGATTCATCAGAATTAAAAGAAACAAGTACAGCGACACAGAAATGAGAAGCATGGTACATGCACAAACAATTATCTTATAATTAACTTTTTGTTTACTTTTTTGAGAGATACTTTCTTTTAAAAAAATCTACATTAAATCAACAAGTAATGATAATATACATAGATACACTCATAGACAGACATAACTCAAAGCTTTTGCCAAGAAAATTTGAAAACACTTTCAAATAAATAAAATTAAGTAACTACAATTCAAAAATTTAATAACTTCTAAATAGTGATGCTGTAATAAAATTGTCAAGAATAAAACATAAAATGTATTCCATTCGATAAGCATGAGAAAGAAAGCAACAGAAACCATTTTCTATGAAAGAACATGGTTGTCTTCACAGTAAATGGTATTTAAATTTTTTTTTTAATTTCAAAATTATTATTTATCAAAGATTAAAAGAATTTATATAATATATATGTAATATAACATTTTCTTTAAATTTTGGTAACCACACATTAAAAATATAAAATAATAATTAAAACAAAGACAATAGTACAATCATCCAAAGATATGCAACAATAAACACAGAGCAATGGCAAGGAAAAGTGGCAAAACATTGTTAAGTGCAAACTTTAATCATGCCTTCATATCACAGTGTTTTTTGTTTAGTTTAATTCATAGTGTCTAATGATCAATAATAAGTAAATAGATGGGCAAATGAATGCTTATTATAGAAAAAAGTAATTAGACATTTTGTAAGGCATAGACAGAAAAGAAAGAGAAATAACTAAAAAAAAAAAAATAGGAATAAGCAAAAAGAATCAGAATCTCATAGCAGATAAAAAGATAGAAGATGAACTTGATTGTAGAAATTCGAAATTTCAACACTAGCAAATTAAAAATAGCAGCATGCTTTATCATATTTGTTCACAGTTATCACACAAACATAAATAAACATATTTTTCAATGCATGCTGGAATCTATAAAATATAAAAAAAACAAAAAAAAAAACAAGGGAAGATGTTGAAAAGAAATAAAGAGTAGTTTTATCAATATTTACAGCAAGGAAAAAAATGGAACTAGCACAAAATAAAAATAATAACTGATAAAAAATAAACAATCAATGAGATGAACAAAAAACAAAGACAGCAAAAGCTACTTTTTCCCAAACATGACTAACCAGTCAGTTTCAAATTGGTAGATAGGTAGTTCATAGTTTATTATTATTAGTCTTACATACACTTACAACATAATATGTGTTAGTTGGTGCGGCAAATCCTTATGGGAATATAGTGCAATTTTAATTCTACATAAACAAATTATTACTGTTATCATCATGATTTGTTAATGCTTACAGATTCACAAAAAACGGAGGGAGGCGTACTTTTTTTTTTTTAGCAATCACTAGGTTTAGTTTTTGATTTTTACTAATCCACATGTTAGATAAGATGTTTGAAACATCATGGATTTCTGACCAGTCATGCATGGTAAAAATATTGTTTGTTAGGTGCTTGATTTCTTGCAAAACAACGTCTTGACGATTGAACGAAGAAGGAATCACAAATACCATCTAGACCATGCAATGACCACATCAAGGCATTGTGACATGTAGACAAAGAGCCGATGATGCATTCCTTCAAGCACATTCTCAATGGGCAGTGGCTGGCAGCATAAAAGTGGAGTTCACAATAATATCAAAACAATTAGATGTGGCCAACAAAAAACAACATTCGCTTGAAACCAAGCTACAAGTCAAATGGAATAGACAAAGACATCCAAAAAGGTAGCTGAGAAAAACTGCATGCAGCTTGAAGCATATTGCACCATTTATCAAGACATCAATGATCATCACATCATCATCATCAGCCAGGGGGGTAAAAATACCTTCCGTCTGTCTCTAGCAGTGGTGCCAGCCTTGAGATTAAGCTTGAAAAGTCGCTCAGTCAGTTTCAATGCTTCAACTTCAGGAGATGACACAGAACCATCAATGGAAGAGCCAGATGGAGAAGGTAAAACTTGACCCAATGACAACTCATGAGGCCTTCTAATGGAGTCCACTTGATCTATACCTTGTAGGTCATCCGCAAGGGAAGAGGAAGTACTCCTTTCATTCTTCTTTACAGAAACCTCCCTATCAAAGTGCCCATCTACCGAACTTCCCTCATCCCCTATCAAGTTAGATTTAGCATCTACTTCATCCTCATCATCCGACACATCTTTAAACCTAACCCTTTGCCCGGATTTGGACTTATTTTTAGATTTTCTACAAGATATCAATGATCCTAACGTCTCTGGTCTTTCTGCTTTGGGTTTTTCTGCTTTATTTGGTCCTACTGTTCCATCGTTGAAATTGACATCCTCATTTATCTTTTGATCTGTTGAGAAATGTTCCATCTCCTTATTAGGATATTCATTATAATCTCTTTTATCAAAATCCACTCTTCCAAGAGTATTTGAAGAAAGTAGTTCTTTATGTTTATGTCCATCTCTACCTCGTAAATCATTAGACTCTTCAGATCCTTCATCAACAGCAGTTGACATCTGAATGGCGTCTCTGCTTTTGTTATTTATGCCTACAGTAGAGATAATGCCTGTTTGATCAATATGGGATTGAGGTATGTCATCTCTAATTCCAAATGAAGGCTTCAGATATGTATCAACAGCCTCATTGAATGTCAAGCTCTTCCTAACACTGTCTTCAATATTTGATAAAGTAGAAGATGGATATCCTATGTTTTCTTTTTGTGGACTTATATTTGAATCACCAGAATTATCAGATATGTGTGGCAACGACAAATTTTGATTAGTGATAGGATCTTTTTTGTAAATTGGATCTGATATTGTGTTGCCCAGTTCTTGGCTTATGATAGAACCATCAACATTTGTATCAAAGGTCACTTTCTTTTGCATATATGGATCTGTGATTATCTTACCATTTTCTCCAGCATAATCAGATGCATCATCATCTTTCAATGATGCAATTAACTGGTCAGATAATTCAATTTTATCCTTAGTATTGATGTGCTCAGTGAATTGGTGACGGTTTGGAGTACTGTATCCACTATTATCACCAGGTACTCGAAGCCTATCCATCTTTGAGGGGGAAAGTTTCCCTTTTGTGTATGTGTCCACCAAAATGTCAATCATTCTTTCCTCTTCTTCATCTATTATGGATTTTTCATGCAGCTGCTGTGATACATTTTGTTCATTTCCATTTATACTGCTAACATTTTCACCCTTTTCAGGTGTTTTTATTGATTTCTTTGATATTGAGGTTATTTGATTTTCTTCTATAGATTTATCTGGTGTACCCTCTTCATCCATAAGAGCAATGTCCCCAATAAGCATTTGCGCTCTGTCATTCAAAAGTGGCATAGTTTTAGCGGATTTACTTTCAATTTCAGGAGTTTTTATTGATTTCTTTGACATTGATGTAATTTGTTTATCATCTATAGAATTATGTGGTGTCCTCTCTTCACCCCTAAGATTATTTTCCTCAACAGGCATTTGAGTATTACTACCATTCAAATGTGGCATATGTTTATCAGACTTGTTTCCACTTTCAGGAGTTTTTATTGATTTCTTTGATACTGAGGTTATTTGTTTGTCCTCTATAGAATTATCTGCTATACCCTCTTCATCCCTAAGATTAATTTCCTCAACAGGCATTTGAGCATTACCATCATTCAGAAGTGGCAAAGGTTTAGCAGATTTGCTTTCCATTTCTGATTTTCTCAATTTCTCAATTTCAGACTTATGGCAACTGTTATCGTGTTTGGATGAGTTTTCTAAGCCTGATACAGGATCTGATTTCTTTGAAAGTGGAGATTTTAGTTCATTTTTCTTTGAATGGGAAGAAGGAACAGGAGTGGTATCCCTAGATCTTGAAGGCTGAGTAGAAGAGCCATCATCTCTGGTGGAGTGAACTTCTAGCCGGTTTGGACTTCGGCCATTACGTGCTGGAGAAACTGATGACCTTCTGGATTGGTCGGACGGAGAAGTTCTTGAAGGATCTTGAAGACCTTCCCTTGTACTGGTGCTGATTATAAGACCAGCGGAAATGGCATCTTTAAAATTGATAGCATCTTTACGTACAGGATGAACATACATTCCCTTAAAAGAGTCAATTCTTTTCTTCTCGATAGCTTCACCAAGAGTTAAAATGCCATCTTGAGATAAGTCTCTGATTTCAGGATGCTGAACAGTAATGATCTTTTCGGCAATCAAATCTTGAAGACATTTAGTGGCTCCTGTATCAGGATGAGTAAACTGGCCAGACAACTCAAGGTACATACCTTGATCAACAGCACTGTACAGGCTAAGACCAGTCGGGCTCAAGATGTAACCCTTTTCAATGGCTTCAATCAAAGACATCGTTTCACCTGTTTGAGGGTTTTTGAAATCACCACTCTTTAAGTCAATGAGACCCATACTGGCAGCTTTCCGAAGTGTTATGCCTTGCACAGAATCAGGATCGACAACTTGTGAATTCGAACGGTGAAGGATGCCACTGGAGTAGGCTTCTTCCAATTGTCGACCCAAATCAGAGGTACCAGACATATCTTCTACATTGATCTCAACAGTGTTTCGCGGACTGTATTTATCTTTGAATATAAGACCAACATCTCTAGCTTGTTTGAGTGTTATGACAGTCCCTGTGCTAAGATCTAAGTATTTGCCATGCTCAGCATCGATGACACCAGTTTCAATAGCATCAATGATTGAGGTTGGCAGCTTAGTATTAGAAGAGATAACTTCAATCCCACTTCCATTGACCAATCCACATTCAATACTCTCAACCAGATCTAGAACTTTGCCAGTCTCAGGATCACAAAACAAAGAGCTGTCATCATCATACATTACATTATCAATAGCGAAAAGAAGGGACATTGGTTTCTCTTCAATAAGCTGTTTCCTAATAGCATCTTGTAGCATGGAGTCCAGTGAAGCTGAGAGTTCATTAGTGGGTGGGTTCCAGCCCACATGTAAATCTCTCATTAGCTCGTCTTTTCTTGAAGAACTGTGTCCACCATAGCGAACATCTAGATCATTGAAGCTGTGGCTTCTTTCAGCACTGAACGCTTCTGCTTTGCTTTTCTCCTCTCTTTCGCTACAAGCACTTTGGCATCTTTCATATCCTCCTCTCATAGACATACATACAGCTTCTACCTCTTCTTCACCAAATGTCACAGGAATGGATGATTCACTTTCAGTAAAACTAACATCAAGCTGTGTAGGTAGCTGTTTCTCATTTGAACCATTGGAAATGGTAGAAGATTCAAACATAGCATCATTTAGTTGATCATCAGATGGATTTTGATCAACGTCTAAGGGTACATTCATTTTAACTATGTCTGAATTATTTTCCTTCTTACTGATGACTGCTGTTTGCTTCAATCCATTGGTTATTATGCTTTCATCATTATTTGTGTAATTGATATGAGACATTGATATAGAAGAATCTGAAGTGACGATGCTTGTGATGGAATGTTTTCGAAAATCAGTAGCATCACTGTCACATGAATATTTACTCTCCATGTTAACTTCTGTTAATTCAAAATGTCCAGGACAGCTTTCATTCGAAACTTTCATATTCTTATCAGAGCTGGTCAGACAAATATCTGATCCAATTACAAGTTTATCCAAATTTCTAGTGTCTTCAATGTTGCAAGATTCTTCACCATTGACTTCCTCTTTTTCATAATCAATAGATTTGTCTCCTTCACTCTTAATCACATTGATATGATCACTAGAACCATCACTTTGAGTAAAAGGAGAGATAAATGCAGAAGACAATTTCTCTGAAGCAATAGATTCAGTCTCCATTGAACTTTCCCTTCCTCTAGATGAGAACGGAATGGATGACTTGGAGGACCATGGGGAGTAGCTTTTCTCAGAGGAAACAGACATGTTCATTACATCACAACTGCCCAGAGAAGACATACTCCTTCTGAATTCCTCTTCTGTCTGTTTATGCTGGGCAACCAATAACCGATTGGTCTCAACAGCTTCAGATAGAGTTAATGGAATGTTTGTGGCCACATAGCTGCCTGTATTAGGATCTATTAATCCCTTTTCAATGGCTTGACGGAGAGAAAAGATTCCAATATCCGGAACAGCGACTTGTAATTTTTCATCATTAATGACACCACACTGAATTGCTTCAGTGAGAGTTAGGTGCCTACTGCTGAGTGGATCGATGAATCTTTGCTGCTGTTGATTATATAACCCAGAAAGCAATACATCTCCCAATAAAAATCCCCCTTTAGGAATCTCTATCAATATGTTCTGATTAAGTGCTGAGACAAAGTCATGTGATACTCCAGTCCGAGAATAGATCAACTTTTCATCAGCAACACAGACTGTACCATTGTGACATGCATCATCCAGAAACTGGTAGAGACCATTGTCATTGACGCCGACTAGTAATTGGGACACATCAACAAGCCCTATCTCAATAGCTTTCTCTATTGATAAGGGTTTACGTGATAGAGGATCAACAATTTGTCCACTGTTCTTTTGAAGCAAACCAGTGTCAACAGCTTGGACAAGGGAAAGAGAGATGTGCTTGATATTTTCCTGCAGCAATCCTCTAGCCATGGCCTCTTTCAGATTGAGTAATTCACTAGTATCTCTATCCAATACCATTCCCACTTTGATATCAAGAACTTTCTCTTGAACAGCTTCATCATATGTCAACAGTTTTTGACCAGCTCCATTACTAATCAAAATGGTGTCAGGGTCGATTAGATTTTCAGACACCATGTCCCTGAGGTTCCGCACACGACCTGAAGAAGGGTCAATGAATTTACCACTCCTTGTGTTATAGAAGCCTTGCTTGACAGCTTCAAGGAGACTTCTGTCAGGAACAAAAGCATCGGAAAATATGAGGCCATTATCAAAGGCTTCTTGAAAACAGATGGCCTCTTCATCCTGGCATTTTGTGAATTCTCCAGAATGTGGCTCAATGATATTTTGACTGATAGCACCATCAATTGTCAGGAGAGTTTTTGAGTTTACATCTCTGACTGAGAAAGACATACGGTCAATAAAGTTTGACTCAAGAGCATTTTTAAGAGTCATGTGGAAATCTCCAACTGGATCCTTGAACTGACAAGTTTCTATGTCAAAACATCCTTCATCAATGGCCTCAAGAAGAGACATAGCAGGTTGGCTGGTCACATCAATAATGATTCCCTTATCTAGCCCGTCAACTAGGCTGTACATCTCTCCATCAATGTTACTTACACACATTCCAGTATCTAAATCAACAATACCAGAATTGACAGCTGCCTCTAAAGAAATGACAGCTCCATATTTCGTATCCCTAACCCGAATTGTCTCAATATCAAGAATACCTTGGTCTATAGCACTCGCAAAGTCAATCTCCTGGTTATTGTCAGGATTGATAAATCTATTTGATGCCACACTAAAAAGACCCTCATCTAGACATTCCGAAAGGGAGAGATGTAATGGAGCTTTTGATTTAAGAATGAGCCCCTTTTCCAGTGCAAAATTCAGCGCAATTGGAATTCCTGACGAATCAATCATTTTCCCAGAGTCAGGGTCGAGCAACCTTTTATCCAATGCCTCTTTCAATGTGAGAATGTCACCACTAAACGGATCTCTCACTAAAGAATCACAATTAATAAGATCAATTTGTAATGCTCGACCTAGAGATATAAAGCCTTCTCTAGACATAACTGAATTGGACACAGGATCATAAATGCCATTATTGATGGCTTCATCGAGTGTGAGACTAGACTTGCGTCCCACAAAAGAACATCGCCTGCTTCCTGTGAGAGGTCTTTCAATGTTGAGACATTCTGTAAGAGTCTGAAGCTTACCCCCGGGTAAAAGAATATCTAAAGAATCAATATTCAGATACCCTTCAGTGATTGCTTCCTGAAGGCTGACTGACTTTCCATCATGATGAGTGATAACAGAAGAGGGTTCAATAATGCCGTCACCCAATGCCTCTGTGATTGTAAGCCGTTCTCTCGTCAGAGGATTAATGACTCTCTTGTCTTCAATATCAAGAACTCCTATCTCAGCAGCTCTACTTAGTGTGAGGTACGGTCTTGGAGTATTGCGAATCAAACCGCGTTTCTTAGCCACAGAAAGAGTAAATGAAGATCCAGAAGATGAGTCTAACATTGAAACAGTTGAAACATTAACAAGACCATTATCAATAGCTTCATTGAAGTCATACGTTAGACCAGTGCTATTTTCAACAAAGTATGTACGATCGGGTAGAATTATCTTCATGCGGATAGCAACTTCAAAGGGAATCATTTGATCATTACCAATGTCAAGTTCATTCGAAAATGGATGTAGAAGATCTGAGTCTAAGACGTCATAAATGGTAATAGGAAAATGACTAGGAAGCGCTTCTAAGTCAATATCTTCATCTATTTCAGCATCACCTAAAGCCAGTGATCGAAGTTCGCATACATCATTAATGTATCTAGCCCTTACAGCCTCATCAAAGGAGAATGACTTGTCCAAAACATTATGATAGTATTTATTTTCAAATGGGTCAATAATGTTGTTGATAACAGCCTCCTGTACTGTGATCCACTTATTATTTTTAACATCAAGAATTTCTTCTGAGTGAAAATCAATCAACTGCTTACTGATCATGTCAGTTAAATTCAAAATCTTTGTCTCGCCTGCTGAAATATCCAAGAAACTTCCTGCTGATTTATCGTAACTTGAGGATAGAATAGTCTGATGAAGGGATCGACTTTTCTTATCGACCAAGATGCCAATTTTGAAAGCTTTGTCAAACGGAAGTAACGATTGAGTGACAGTATCTTTCACTGTGCCCTCAACCGGATGCAGAATGGAATTCGAAATAGCCTGCGATACAGTCAGTATTCTTCGGTTACAACGATCAAACACATGAATTGAAGAAGTCATTGATCCGTCACACACATGGCGAAACAGTTCTGTACCGATTTCTTGCCTCAAGCTTTGGATGGCACCCTCTGCATAACTCTCATCGAAACATGATTCTACCACCATTATTCCCTTTTTGATCGCTTCATCTAATGGAATGATATTACCAGATGTCAAGTCTACAATACGACCAGTTTTCCCATCGACTTGACCACTGGCAAGAGCATCTGTTATGTTTTTCTTCCCGACTTGATCCAATTGCTGAATGCTAATGTTGCGAGGTAAGATTGAAGAACCCAAAGCTTCTTGAATTCCAAGATAAGTGCCTTTACGTGGATGAAGTAGTCTTTCCATGTCTGGACGCCAATAGTTTTGAAGGAGGTGCTGTACATACTGAAACAGCAGATCATCGTTATCGTCATTATAAAAATCAGGCGTTTCATTTGAGTCTGAAATCAGGGAGTCATCAACGACTTGTTCTTTCATATTCTCTGTAGAAGTTGGAACTCTGGTATCTCGAGCATTGTCATCGTTAGCTTTGTTTAAATTTCCTATGAATGCTAGAAGTTTATCATCATCTGTTCTCATATCTCCATCAGTATTAACAGGAATCTCACCTGCACTTTCTAACTCTACATTGGTGTAAGAACTATCAACATCATTGATTTGATTTTGATGAGAAGTTGATGCATTATCTACAATAATATGACTATTTCTATCACTATTTTCATTATTATCATCTGAGAGGGGAACTGAACGATGGGTAGGATAGTCTAATGGGGTAAATACGTTTCCTGAGGTAGATAGTTTCTGGAAGATAATATTATAGATGATAGAGAAAAGAAAGAAAGAAAATGTACACATATTAAAATGATCCATACATGTTTTGCTGTAGATGGGTCAAACTCTTTTAATTTATGTAACACATCTTATAGGTATTGGTATAAGGAATTGCAAGTTCATGGGTTCATCCTTATGGATAATTAGTAATAAATATAATATCATAAGTAATAGAAAATATTACATATAAGATTGTATAAAATACAATAACAAAACATAATAAATATAACATGAATATCAAAATTTAAGCAAATGAGCATTTATGAGAGTAAGTAATCTATTATGCTGTAATAAAAAAATCCACAGATTGAGATTGTAAGCTGAAAGAGTAAATGGCATAATTTATAGACTAAGAAGAACACTACATAGAATACTTAGGTATAATGCAAGAGATAGTAAAAGGGATAAGCAAAGACACACAACACATACTAATTATATAGCTCTTAAAAATACAATCGGCTACATATACACATTTTTGATGTTGTGTTTCAGCATAATTAATTTAACTAACAAACAATAAATTAATACATTATTCACAATTTACTGGAAAGATCCCAGGAAAAATGTTAAAAATATCAATCACGAAAATACTCATTGATTGATACATTGATAAAAAGGTAATAATAGTATATTCATCCCCTAAGCTTGATAATAAAAAAAAAATATGATAAAACTACCTTCAATTTATCTCATCGGGAAATTAAAAATCTTTACATAGGAACATTTTAAGTGTATTTAAATACATACAACAAAAGTAAAAAAGGCAATTCATTTGATTTTTTTACATCATAGTTTGACAAACCAAATATTTATTGTTAAATTTAAAATATAATAATTGGTCAAAACAGCTCTATAAATAGAGAAACATAATTCAAAACAACATGGATACCAAAAAGTAAGAATTAAGAGGGCAACTTACCAAACTGGCTGGTGTAGAGGCAGACGACCGGTCATATGAGTAGTCATCTTCCTGAGAGTAGCCATTTCTTGATTCTGAAAATCTGCTGTAATCCATACTTGCTTGGAAATCTCCCCTCTTCATATCAGCATTAGAAAAGACTTGCTCAGTAGTGCCAAAGTAACTAGCTCCATCACTGCTGTCCTGGTCAGGAATGGGCGTGGAGAATTTTGGTCTGCCATTTGAGAATGAAATACTCTCTTTTTGAACACCCCTGATGCTCATACTATCCTTTGAATCAGAATCATCGGCGATTGTCAATGTAGGCTTAAGAAGGCCTTTATGAAGTGCCTGACTAACTGAAATCGTTTCTTGAGTCCATGGGTCAGTGTACGTGGCATTTCTGGTGTCGATGTGTCCCTGACTAATGGCTTCAGCCAGTCTCAAGGATTCTGGCCGCGACAATGAACCAGTCTGTCTGACAGATTCATATCGTGAAATTTGCTCAGATCTAACAGCATTATCATCAAAGGAAACAAAGTCACACAGCAGAGCTTCATCCAATGGCATTGTGTGGCCAGAAATTGGATCGTGAAAGAGACCTGAATCACTGTCGATAAGGCCACTCTGAAAAGCATCGTCCAAGCTCATCTTATTTTCTGATTTCACAACACTCACTAATCCTCTCATCTCAGCTTCTTTCAAAGTCAGTTTCTCACCAGTCTTTGAATTAATGATCATGTCTAGGTTAGATGCCGCACTAGGGGCAACTCCATCTTTAAGCATCACCACAGATGACCCATCCGATTTCCCACCGAAAGCGCCGGCAATAGGGGACAAATAACCTGCCTCTAGAGCGTTTTCAATGGAAATGGTGTCACCGCTTAGATTATCGTAGAACAGACAGGTGTTGGGGTCAATGATTCCTGTCATGAGGGCACTTTTGAAGCTGTAGGTCATCCCGTTTTCCTGGATGCCTCTGTATTGAAACGACCTCCCATCAGACGCTAGAACCATGCCGGTCCTAACAGCTTCGTCCACAGAATACGTCTTCTGGGAGGCTTCATCTAAAAAATTACCGGTCATTGGATCAATCAACCCGCGTCTCATCGCCTCTCTGAAAGTCAAGCTCTGATCTTGATTGATGTATGATGACGCCACAATGTGAGAATTAGGAGATTTCTTGATCTCTTCTGATATAACCAATCCCTTTTTCATTGCCTCAGCAAGTGGAAGGACAGTTCCTGAGGCAGAATCAATAAATTTGCCACTGGGGTCTAAGATGCCTCTGTCGATAGCAGATTCTACACTGATTTCACGACCACTTCTGGTGTCAATCACGCCAGAGATGTTAAATGTTCCTGCAAGCTTCTTGGATGTGATCGTGGTCTGGGATTTGGACACTGTCTGAATGGTACCAGCCACTAATCCTTCTTTCATAGCGTCTTCCATTAGCATGTGTGTTCCAGTGATGGGGTTGTTATAGACTGTGCAGTTCTCATCCACGAGGCCTTTATCTATTGCCTCTTCCAAGCCAATATGCCTTCCAGTGTGAGGATCGACAACTCTTGAGACCTGGATCTGCTTGGTGTCTTGTTTCGCCTGTTCAGACAAGCCACTTTGAGCAGTGTCTTTTCCATCAATGTAGTTGAATTGTAAAGCCTCTCGCAGGGTCATCAGACGATTAGGGCCTTGATACAGACCCTTTTCATCATCTATGATCTTCCTTTCAATAGCTGTGGAAAGAGGGATTGGATCTCCAGTTACAGGGTCTTTCACTTCAGTGATGAGAACACCATTGATGACTGCTACCTCTTGTGCTTTTTGATCTTCTTCAACTTCGGCACTTACGAGTCCCATTTCAATAGCAGTGTCGAGCTCAATGTGCTCCCCGGTTTTCAAATTGATAACCTCACCTTTGTCTGGATCAAATATTCCCTGACCGATTGCTTCCGACATGGTCACTTCTTTTCCAGAGGCTGGGTCTACCACGGAAGTGATCGTCATTGATTTTTGTAGAATTGAAGTTACAACAGGAGCAGGGAGGTCAGATTCCAACATTATTAATCCCCTCTTGACTGCCTCCATAATTGGCATATGTTCACTCTTTTCCCTATCAAAATACTGTAGGGTTTCCCTGTCAATAATGCCTGCCTGCACAGCCAGTTTTCCAGGCAGAGAGCGGTTGCTCAGGGTGTCAAGAGCAGACCTGATCTTATAATCTCCAACTGCTTCTGGTTTTGGTTCAGATGATGACCTCATTTTGCCTTTGATGAGACCTTCATCAAATGCTTGTTGGACAGTAATGGGGTCAAGGCTTCCTGGGTCGTTGTAGGTTCCTGTCTTCAAATCAAGTAAGCCAGATGCGACAGCTTCAGTGACGCTGATGTTCTGATTTTGAACAGGGTCGTACACTGACATAATAGCCAACACTCTCTCCCCTACAGCAGCTTCTTGCTTTGTAATCATTCCTTCTCTCACTCCTTGTATAATTGACATGCTTTCTCCACCAGCAATGTTATATAGGCCTTCTGATACGTCAATGAGACCCATTTCAACTGCTTCACTCCATGACACAAAAGAACCAGTCCTTGGATCTAACACTTGACGCTTATCATCTTCCTTAACAGGAACCAAAAACGGCGCTTCAACAGCATTTGGACTCGTCTCTTGACCAATTAAAAATCCTTGTTTGAGAGCATCCGCCATAGTCATAGCCTCTCCATTTTTAGAATTGATGAGTATTCCTTGACCAACATTCAAAACGCCTCTCTCAACCGCTTGGGAAACAGGCAGCACTCTCCTGGTTGCTGGATCTACGACAGATTCAATTTTGAGGGATGAAGACTGTGTGATGGCAGAGTGATGCATCTTGTCATAGGATTCCTTAGTCTCCATTTCAGACAGGACTGATTTGGTAGAGACCATTCCTTGCTCTACAGCCTGTTCTAAGAGCATGACAATGCCAGAACTGGAATCTCTGAAATGAGTACCGTCTTCATCAATTATTCCACGTTTCATGGCTTCAGCAAGAGAAATGCGCTGGTTATTTGCAGTATCCAGCACAGTATCGACCTGAATAATTTTCTTCTCGGCAAAGGCAACTTCAGAAGTGATGCCTTTTTTTGTAGTTTCCTCTTTTGTGGTTACTTTATCAATAAGAGTAGCCTTGATAAGACCTTCATCAGCTGCATCAAGGAGATTCATAGATTCTTGGGTGCGTGGATTTTGGTAAACACAATCCTCTAAGTTTACAATATCCTTTGCAATGGCTTCTTCGAGTGAAACATTTCGCCGACTAACGGGGTCATATACAGAATCAACTCTCATCTTTTCAGTGGATTTCAGAAATATGCTATGAGTTTCATCTGAAGATGACGGTACTTCTGAGACCATGCCATCACTTATGCTCTGCTTCAAATCTCTAGATTTTCCAGTGATAGGATCGACCATGAGTCCATTGTCATCAATGATACCCTCTTTCAAAGCGTCCTCAAGGTTGACCGCCTGTCTAGAGCGAGGGTCTTTCACAGTAGCAGAATCTTTGTCAATGCATCCAGACATGATAGCATCACTGACCTGCATACGTTTGCCAGTTTGAGGATCTGTGAATATGCCAGTTTGTGAATTCAAATATCCACTAGAGATAGATTCCATAAGAGTCATGACCTCTTCAGAAGCCTGCTCACTCTTGGGAATACTTTGCTGCAGCTGAGTCACTTCTAGCATGTTGGGAGATAGTAAACTGACTGTGGTTGCTTGCAGTGCAAGTTCAGACTCATCTGGCTGAGATGTATGCTGCAGCTTTTTGCGATCCATAAGAGAAGATACAGACTCTTTAGCAGCCATAGCAGCTGCAAATGGAGCACCGACAATTGCAAGGGCTCCCATTTTAGCCGCTTCTTTCAGGGTCATTTTCTTATGACCTTCTTCGTCAATGTACATGCCAGTTCGTGGGTCCAATTTCCCTTCTTCAAGTCCTTCTTTAAGAGTGTAAATTTCTCCTGTCTTCACTTCGTAGACAGTAAATTGACCATCTAATTTTCCAGTTGAAACAGCCTCTTGGAATGTAAGTGTTTCTCCAGTACGTGGATCCTTGTAAATGCCACTCCTTTCATCAAAGATACCTTCATCAATAGCCTTTGAAAGACTCAATCCTTGTGAACCCTTTTTCTCAGCAGGAGCTGATGTATCGATAATTTGATCTCTGATAGCATCAAGCAGCGCAAGTCTGTTTCCAGATGCAGGATCGGTGTACTGTTGCTCTTCAAGATTGATGAATCCCTTATCTAGAGCTTCTGCAAATGAGAGTCGGTTAGCGTCTTCCTTAGCAATGTTATTGATTCGCCTAGTAATCTCTTTTTCCTGGACATGGATATTTTGAGACTCACTCATATATGTTTCAGTGGTTCCAGATGAGGAAATTAGGCCATATTGAATGGCAGCTGATACAGGCATGACTTCACCAGATAATGGATCTTTGAAGCTTCGACTGGCTTGGTCTACATATCCTCTAGAGATAGCTTCTTGCAAGGTCAGCATAGGCTCGTTGACAATCTCTTGTTCACTCTCAGTCATTGTCAGAGGATCCATTGGTTCGTCTGGAATGAGACCTTGGATATAGGCATCTTTCATTGTAATTCTCTCTTTGGTAAAACGGTGCACCAACTCTCCCCTAAGAGGGTCATAAACCTTGGAGTCAATGGCACTACTCAGCGATGTCCGCCGTCCAGTCTGGGGATCAATTACCTGAGAATAATCTCCGTCGATTATATTTCTAGACAAGCACTCCTTCACAGACATCCTCAGGCCAGAATTAGGGTCAATCAGTTGGCCAGTTGTTGGATTATATTTCCCAACCCGGACAGCTTCGTTCAGAGTGTAAGGCATTTCTGAAGGTGTCAATTTTTCAACTTTTTCAGCTCTAGAGAACAAAGTAGTAGATTCTGAAGTGTTTGCCAGAGCAGAGGCAGTTGGTGCATCAATTAGTCCTCTCTGAACAGCGTATTCAATGGAATATTCCTCTCCAGAAAATTTGTTGGAGATGTTGCCAGTTTCCCAATTTATTTGAATTTCTTGACTTCTTTGCACTGAAGGAGATTTAATGGCCATATTTTCTAAGGTCTCAGAGTCCAAGAACCCACGGTGTACAGCTTCAGTGCAAGTCATTCTTTCGTTGGTATTAAGGTTGGTGACTGTGCCACTTTGCCAGTCAATGTCAAAGTTTTGAGAGTCGATTTGGCGAAGCTTGGAAGTGAACAGCTGTTCTTGGGAGATCTCTTTCTTCACTGAAGTAGGTGTAGCAGTGTATGGCGTTGAGGGATCCAACTGAACAGAGTGCTGTTTGATAAATGAAGATTGGAAACTTGTGTTATCATCCAGTACATCATTCTCATATGGTGATTTCACACTGCTTGATAGGAGAGATTGCTTCAGATTTGAGGTTGAGGAAATGTCTTGTTGAATAGATTGTTGAGACATTTCATTCTGTCGTAAAGATTGTGAAGAAGTAGAGCTAGTGAAATCAGATTGGAATGTCTTTGTACTTTCTCTGACAGGAGACTTTGACTTTGTTTTCTCCTTAACAGCATCCACCACTAGTTTACCAGCCAAAACTGGAGCACCAGCAATTGCCATGAGGCCGAATTTCAATGCTTCTGTAGGTGAAAGTTTCCTGCCAGTGCTTTTGTCAACAACAGAGCCAGAACGATCGACCAATCCTTTCCTATACGCATCATCAAATGTGACTTGCTCTCCAGTGTGAGAATCTACAATCACCACTGACTCAGATTTGATGTCTCCTTCAACAATTGCTTTTCTTAATGGCACTGCAGCTCCAGATGAATCTATAACTGATCCAGACTCTGCATCGTAAACATTTTGAATATATCCCTGATCAATGGCCTCAACCAATGGTATTGTTTTTCGCTGTGCAGTATCATAAACATTCGAGTTTGTTCCACTAATAAGACCTTTGATAATAGCAGAACTCAGAGGTACTCGCTCATTGCTCTGAGTATCCTTCACAGACACTAAAGCACCATCAATGATTCCTCCATTAACAGCTTGCTGCAAGGTGTATTTGTATCCAGAAACTGGCTCCATGAATTTCTTGGTGACTTTATTGAAGAAACCAGCGTTTACAGCATCAATGAGATTCATAGTCCTTACGTTACCAGAATTGAAAGGAGCAGAGACACCACTGAATCCAGCTTGCTCAGCTTTGAACTCGTTAATCTGGCCAACAGAGGGATTAATTATTTTCTTTTCAAAGCACTCATATAGTGACAAAACTTTTCCGTCCTGGTTTTCTAAAGCTGGAAGTGAAGCGTCAATCACATTCCTATCCACAGCTTCTTGGATCGTGAAATATTCGCCTGATCGAGGATCTCTCACGCGGTGTGTTTGTGGGTTTACGAGCCCCATTTTGACTGCATCGAGGTAAGATATACCACGGCCTGAGACAGTTCGAGTTTCAGATCTACTCTGGTTAATGTGGGAATTATTTCGATTAGGAATTGCATCCTTATCATCGTCATCATCATCATCATCTTCCTGATCCATTGAATAGTGAAGAACTTCAGTAGCCAAAGTCTCATCATCCATTGAGTCATCTTGGGCAAATGTCTTCTCCAGTTCCATGTCAACTTTAGACCAGGGTTTATTACTGTCACGGGGAATTTTAGGAGTAGACAATTTGGCCTCAGCAATGTCACCTTCAACCATGGATTGCTCTATTTCTTCAGGGTTGGAGAACTTAGACTCGATGATGTAACCCAGTTCCCTGGCTTTCTCAAGTCGAATTTCAGTTCTATATTTTGGATTGTAATAAGTCTCTTTCTCAGTATTAATAATGCCATCTTTGACAGCTTTATCAAGAGAAATCATCTTTCCGGTCCTTGGGTCGAGGACTGATGTAATGCCTTTCAGAGAGGAAGACGGTGTTGATGCAGTTACAGTGCTCCTCATAGTATCATCTTCAATTCGTTTAGAAGTGACTTCTCCATGAATCAATCCTTTCTCCATGGCTGCTGAAATAGTCAGCTTTTCTCCTCTCACAGGGTTTACATAGAGTCCTTTCTTCAAATCGAGGACACCAGATTTGACAGCATCTTCGTACGAGATCATTTCCATAGTTCTTGGATCAATGACGCTTTTAATGCTCATTGTCACAGTCTCAGAATGGACATCTTCCATTAGAGTCGATGCTTCCGGTGCAGCATCTTCGGTTATATGGATACTAGATATCTCAGCCTTTTCCATTTCATCCACATCATCGTCAGAGTTTTGAGCCAAAACAAGCCTCTTGTCAATAGCATCACTAATAGTCATAGATTCTCCAGTCACTGGGTTGATGTAAATTCCTCTAGATTGATCAAGAATGCCAGCCTCAATGGCTTTAGCAAGGGTTATAATTGTTCCAGTTCTCGGATCAACCACTGCAGAGACCGCCAAAGTGGCTAATTTAGTAGTTGTAAGCTTATTAACGTCCCTATCAACATCAGTCTTCACCGATGCAAGCTGTGCAAATATTAATCCCTTCTCAATAGCCTCATGTATAGGCATACGTTGCCCAGTTCTCATATCCACATAAATGCCTTCTTTTTCAAGAATGATGCCGGCAGCTATAGCATCAGCAACACTCATGTGTTTGTTAGTGATGGGATCGAGAACTGTCTTTAAGGTGTATGATTTTGTCTCCCTTAGAAGAGAATCTGGTCCATTCCTTGACGAGTCGAGATCCTCAACAATAACATATCCAGCTTTGATAGCCGCGCTAATCTTCATAGGGCTAGGCCGACCTTGACTGTCAATATTATTGTAAATGCCTCTATCCTGATCAAGAATGCCTTCTTTCTTAGCTTGGCTAACAGTGAGTCTTTTCTTGGATCTAGGATGGATAACTCCGATTATAGAGAATGCTCTCGTTTCCTTCACTAGCTCTTTTCCTCTATGACCACTGGCAGTCTCATCCCCAATGATGTGCCCTCTCTGAATGGCTTCATTGATGCTCATGTCATCACCAGTTCTAATATCCAAAAACAGGCCTCGTTCAAGATCAATCATTCCTACTGTGACTGCTTCATCTACCGTCATCCGTCTGCCATTCCTGGGATCAACTACTGCTTTCAAGTTGATTTCCTTCACCTCAGAAATGACAGCCTCCCTGCACAGAGGTTTTGCGATAGCGCTGACAGTAAATGAGTAACCAGAGCTAGTTAAGGTCATCTCACTCCTCTCAAACGTCTTTGTTCCAGGTTCAATGGGAATGGTTCTGGTGTTATCACCAGACATGTCGGTCATGAACACTTCAGAAGCATTTAATAAGGCACTATCAATTTGATCGTAGTTTCTGGTGGAAGATTGTTGCTTCACAGACTCTCTGTGAGTTAGAACAGTTGTAGATGAGGTAGCAGTGCTGATAAGACTGAGGATATTGGTTGCATCGGAAGAAGAGATGAGGCCACAAGTTACAGCCTCTTGCATAGTTAATTTTTCTTTGGATTGAGGGTGCTCTACCATTCCAGAGCTTGAATCAATAATACCCCTGTGGAATGCTTCCACCAGAGATACATGCCTACCATCGGACCCAGACAGACTAGTCGGTTTGTTGAGTTCTTTCACCAGGCCTCTGTCAACCAGTCCAGAGTTGGCCGCCTGCTGCATGGTCATTTCCTTTCCAGTTCTCTTATCAACGTACAATCCTTGCTGTGTGATGATCCCTCTTTTTAAAGCCTCAGAGAAAGTAACCACTTCATTTGTTCTAGGATCTTTGATGCCAGATCGGGAGAATTCTACATCCTCATGTACCAATTTGACAATTCCTTGTCTAAGAGCATCCAATAGTGGATATTCAGTAGATTTTCCAGGCTCTTTGAATTTACCTCCTTCTGTCATACAACCTAAGGCAACAGCTTCAGAGACCGACAATGCTTTTTCTGTCCTAGGATCCATGAGACATTTCTTCTCTTTGCTCACAACACCAGATAAAAGTGCTAGAGACAAGGGCATAATCTGGCCATTCACAGGATCAAATACATCTCCATCTTCAGTAATATTCCCAGCGGCGACAAGATCAGCAAAAGAAATGGCAGCTTTTGTGAATCCTCTCTCCATTGCTTTAGACAGAGCCATTTTCTTGTTGCTAGGACTGTGATTATACAACCCTTTAAAAGGATCGACAATTCCAGTCTTGACAGCGTGGGTCAAGCTAACATAGTTTCCAGTGTTCAAATCTTGGATTTCTTCAAATTTTGGGTTGATGAATCCTCGCTCCACAGCTTCCATAATATTTAGTTCGGTGGAGGAATGAGGGCATGTCACTTTCCCTGTCATTTCACTGTACTGACCCTTTTGGACCAACTTGCCTAAACTGAGGTCACCTTCAGGATTTAAAGGTTCATCACCGAAAACTGCTTTAGTGTGGGTGACTGAAGTTACAGTAACCGTCTCTCCAGTCAGAATGCGAGAGCAAGACTCGGATATTATTCCACGAGAGACAGCCTCGTTGACTGATACATCTTCACCTGTAGTAGCATCTGTGAAAGTATTGGTTTGAGGGTGGTATATTTTCCTCTGGATAGCATCTATCAGAGATAGCTCTTGCCCAGAATTGGAATCTTGAAGTCCGCATGGTGATGTCAACTGCTTGAGCATTACCTCATCAATATAGCCCTTCTTGGCCGCCTGGAGCAATGACAAGCGCTGTCTATTGTTGGGATCAATGAACATTTTGGTTCGAGATTCAATGATGCCGCTGCTCAAGGCTTCCACTAATGTGACTCGCTGATGAGTTTGAGGGTTGACAATAGCAGTGACGTGCAAGATTTGTCCTCTCGGTAGAATCTCCTCCACTTGCACAGAGATGATCGTTTGCTGTCGTGGTTGATCAGATTTCAAGCTACCAACCATAGCGGATGTAGTCATTACTGAAGTAATTGGGGATGATGCTATTGGACTGTCTAAAGCCTTTAAAGTCATTGACAACTCAGTCAGACTAGTGCGATTCTGTAGTTGCTTGGTTTTAAGCTCTTCTGTCCTGATCATTTTCTTCACTTCACTGTGACTCATAGATTCACGCATCTCGGTACTGGCAAAGGATTGCTTAGTCTCAGCAGTGGCAGTCTCTGCAAACTGCTGGGTGAAGAACTCTTTCATATCGTCATCAATCAGCATAGAAGACCTCTTGGCCAGTTCAGCACGGAATGTACGAAGTAGAGGCAACTCTTCATCAATGGCCATTTGGAACTGGAAATGAAATAGATGAAAAACATTGTTCATGCATGATAATCAGTGAAAAAATAATTCCCTCATACCACTTACAAAAAACAAATAAAAAACAAAACAAATAAAACATATAGATAGAAATGTACTGTAAATAATTTATATTAAATAAAACAATTAAATGACAATTAAAGACAAGAAAATAAATGTAATTCTAAGAAATAAGATAGTTGTGTGATAAAACTGAGGTTATCAATCAAAGTTTCAAAGTATACCTACATTCGTTTTAACTTAAAAACAATTCAAATGCAAATAGGTAAAACCCATACACATAAAAAAATCAAATTGGTAAGAAATAAATATTTTAGCGACAGCAATGGAATTTTACTCAAAGCTATTTCAAGCAGTTTACTGCTTAATATAAATAATAGGTATTCTTAACTCACACTTCAAATTTATTTTAGTGAGTAAATTTTAAAAAAAAACATGAAAAGAAAATAAAATCAGTAAAGATTATGATAATACTTGCAGCATTATAGAATTAAAATCCATAATAATAATTGGTATTTGTTTTCAAAAATAAATTCGGTTAAGTATCAAGATCCAGGTAAAGCACACACACCTGCATGTCAGATAAATTGAGGGTCTGCGTGATCTGTTTGAGTCTATGCGTGGCCCAGTCGACCATCTGCATGTAAGTTTTGTTTAATTCATTAAGGTCATCCATAACCACTTGAGATCCATCACGACGCTTAAATCTCTTGCTGGTATCATCCGCAACACCGAGGCTTTCTTTAAATTGTTTCAGACGCTTGTCAGCCAACTAGACAGAAATACAAACAAAATGACATACACATCAATAAAGAACGATGTTAAAAAAATCATTAGGAGCATAATTACATATGCAAATCTAATATGTAAAATATTTGCAATGTATACTTTATAATATTAGATACTCAATTGTATAAATTCAAAACCCTAATGACTATTTTTGCTGACATGCATTCAACTAGTTTTATAGCTAAAGAACAAAATTTTTCATTTTGACTGAGACTTAGCCCAGACAAGGAAATATTGTAGATAAACAATTTTTATCATGAACCTCCGCCCCCCACTCTCAACAACAAACCAAACTAAATAACAAAAAACAGAAATCTATTTTTTGCGCCATAGATGTATTAACATAATCCCTGAACACTTATGAAATTTAAAGACATGCACTTGATTTCATCATGCCATGGTATTATTTTTTCATTCTGCGGGGGGGGGGGGGGGGGGGGGGGGGGGGGGGGGGGGGGGGGGGGGGGGGGGGGGGGGGGGGGGGGGGGGGG
>JAUEKR010415739.1:0-10511 GCA_031762895.1 Corambe burchi
AATGGTTTTGAAATGAAATGCTACAGAAGAATCTTAAAAATTTCCTGGATCGAGAAAAGAACAAACAATTCAATTTTGTTTCAACTCGGAATTGATGAGGAATGGCTCTTAAAGACAATAAAAAAGAGAAAACTGGCATTTTTGGACACATAAAAAGACATTAAAGTATAGAGAGAACAATACTGGAAGGAAGGATGCCAGGAAGCAGAAACAGAGAAAGACGAGGCAGACGATGGAGCGATGACATCGAAAAAGATCTTGAGACAGACCTTCCAACAGCTGGGAAATTGGCGCTGGAAAGAGACTTATACTGAGGAGCCATCATGAAGGCGACATTCCTGAAGGAACATGCCACCTAGAGAGAAATAGCGCCCCACCCCAAATATGCAGACTCTGAGCTTCTTTATCTCGCTTCATATATTTCCACTTATTATCAGTTCCATCTTGATGCATCATGTCTTGTCCCTGCTCCCTGTTGCTGGTGGCTCCACTCCGGAGTCATGTTTGTTTGTTTTTTTTTTTTACGCAACGATTGCCTGCCTCAATGTTAAATTACAATGTTGAGATAATCATCATTCTAACTATTATGATGTAATCAAGTTGCATGCAACATTTGGGTCAGTACACATACGCTCAAGTTATGATAGAATCAAGTGGCATGCAAAATTTCGGCCTACACTCACACACTACCCTCAAGTTTGAAGACTGGTCTCTGAACAACACACCCATTCTGGTGTACTATTCTAGCAACTTCATTGAAATAGGAATTAGATTGATAAAAAGAGGGAAACAACTATTGGCAATTATAAAGATGAATATGAAAATAAAGATAGAGGTTATTATAGTAAAAGGAGAAATGCGAAATAGAGTAAATGATATAATATAAAGAAAGTTAAAGAAATGTGTGGGGGGGGGGTGATTATTCTCCTATATTACATTACTAAAAAGACGCGTCTGTTTAACGAGTGTAATGGCGTCTTCTTTATGTATATCAAAAATCTGCTATTGAAGTTACAACGTTTCTCTCATCTTCTCACCGTATTCTATTCACTTTTTGCCTTATCAGTGCCTCCAAATTGGATATTATACTCAATCTATACACATCATCACCTTTTCACTCCAAACCATCGTTCCCCGAAAAAGAACCGTTCACAGCAACAGTGGTTTTCATCGAGTCTTTTGTGTGAAGTATCACAGCCTTGTTTTGTCTAGCTCGTTTCTTCCCCGTTACTCTTAGAATTGATCCAAAGCGGCCACTGTTTTGTAAAGACGTGTATTAATTTGTTTTAAGTTTCGGCTTTGGCTTACCGTCGCTGTGCCGTGCCGTGCCGTGTTGTTGTGTCGTAGAGTTACTAATTTTCGGATTTATTTACTTGCTTTGTGTCACTGAGCTTTCTAAGTTTTCCCTTTTTAGTTGATAATTTGATTTGTTGGACAGACTGTTTTGAGATAGAGGTGCTGATAGGCGATCATGTACAAAAATACTCAAAAGGCAGCACAGAGGAAAACTATGTTTTGTATCAATGTAACCCAAAAAATGGCGTCAGGGTTATTTCTCTGCATTGAATGAATACTGCTTTACTATATAAGGGGATTTACAGGAACTTTAGCCGGAAATATGATTTTGTATTAATTTATGCATAGAATCAGCTTGACACGTTTTGTATTCTGTATTATAACAGTATTATAATTACCTCTATAATATGCTTGAGTGACATAATTGATGGTTGTTATTGTTGTTAAGTCCCCTTTGTTTTCGATATTCATGATTTGATAAGGTTGGTTTGTTATAGGGTTTATGATATCTTGATTATGAATGGAGTAATGGAAATAGTAATTTTGTGTCATGCGTAATTCGATGAAATATCAAGTTTTGCTAATTATTGACTCAATGAATGTAAAAGTCGAATTTTTGTCTTTCTTTATTAATCAATTTAGTCAACAAATTATATCGTTCAACATGGACTATCTCTGATCTTTGATCCTAGTAAATTTCACTCCAGAGCCTCTTTTTTTTTTTTTTTTGCTTCTTACACAGCAATTTCATTTCTTCAAAATTTACAAACGATAATTATCAAATAGTAAGATATTTGCTCTAATCCCCAAAACACTGACATTGAAGTTACAACATTTCTTGCATTCTCCTCCCCCGTATTCTATTCATCATTCACCCTATCAGTGGCTTCAAATTGGATATTATACTCAATCTATACACAACATCACCTTTTCACTCCAAACCATCGTTCCCCGAAAAGAACCGTTCACAGCAACAGTGGCTTTCATCGAGTCTTTTGTGTGAAGTATCACAGCCTTGTTTTGTCTAGCTCGTTTCTTCCCCGTTACTCTTAGAATTGATCCAAAGCGGCCACTGTTTTGTAAAGACGTGTATTAATTTGTTTTAAGTCTCGGCTTCGGTTTACCGTCGCTGTGCCGTGCCGTGTTGTTGTGTCGTAGAGTTACTAATTTTCTTATTTATTTACTTGCTTTGTGTCACTGAGCTTTCTAAGTTTTCCCTTTTTAGTTGATAATTTGATTTGTTGGACGGACTGTTTTGAGATAGAGGTGCTGACAGGCGGTCATGTACAAAAATACTCAAAAGGTAGCACAGTAGAGGTTTTTGTATCAATGTAACCCAAAAAATGGCGGCAGGGTTATTTCTCTGCATTGAATGAATACTGCTTTACTATATAAGGGGATTTACAGGAACTATAGCCGGAAATATGATTTTGTATTAATTTATGCATAGAATCAGCTTGACACGTTTTGTATTCTTTATCATAACAATATTACAATTACCTCTATATTCGTGAATGACACAATTGATTTTTATCATTGTTATTATGTTCCTTTTTCCGATAGCCATGAATTGATATGGTTAGTTCGTTATAGGGTTTATGATATCTTGATTGTGAATGAAAGAATGGAAATAGTAATGATATGCCAAACTTAATTCGATATAATATCAAGTTTATGTTAATTACTGACTCTAATGGATGTAAAACCTGATTTTCTCTTTTTCTTCATTTTTTATTCTTTTACATAACTTCAATGGAAACCTCGCTAATTAAGACGCATAGGGGGATTATGAGATTGTCCATATTATAAGGTTTTCCCAATTAGTGAGGTTTTATATTTCTATGTTTTATAGTAATTAATTGTCTAATTATTTATGTTAATTTAACGGGTTTTCCCGATTTCTATGGGTCTCAATAAAAATGTTCCACTGTATTTCATTAATATAATATGTGATGTTTTTGATTAGAATAATAGATTGTAGAGAGCAGGTGAGGACTATTACAGAACAGGGGTGATATTAGTATATGCTCTTCTTAGATCAGAGCATCCATGAGGCAGTTGCTTACCGTCGGTTCATGTGGCACAAGGGAGTGAAGATCAATAATCTCCTTTGGATAAGTCGTCACTCTATATCTCTATATCGCAAATAAGCTTTCCCCATTTTCATGAATGGTACTTCGTTTAACACCTGACTAGGGTGTGGAACGGTGTGTATAAAGGGCCTTTCAGAAGACCACAATGCCATAACTCCACGACCGGATTTCAAACCTACAGCTTCAGGATTATAACCCTAGTTTCTTAGCCACTGCGACATTGCTTTTTACTATCAATTAGGGGGAATATTGGGAAGTCTCAATTAATGACGGCCATTTAATTGATTGGGTGCGGGTGGAGGTAGGGAGCAGGGTTTGTTTGTGGAAAAGTATGATGAGGAATGAAGGCTGGAATTCTTATTGTTTCTATAACAATTGAATAATTTCCTTATTATGGTAATCACGAGGAGATTATTATCATACACTGATTGATTGTGAAAGAGAGCACAAGTATTTTTTTTTGTATCTTTTTCCATGAGTACAACACCGCGGTGGTGTATGGAACCCACGGCCTCATGATTATAAGCCTAATCCCTTAGCCACTGCGCCACTGATGCCATTATTAATTATGAGACAACTGGGAAGTTAGAATTTATTTTTTTTGTGTGTGGGGGGGGAGGGGGGGTTGTCAGTGGAAAAGTGTGATGAATGGTGAATGGAGGCTGAAAGTCCTATTGTTTCTATAACAATTGAATATTTTCCTTATTATGTTAATCACTATGAAATGATCATACACTGATTGATTGTGAAAGAGTGTACACAAGTATTATAAAAAAAAATATTTTTTGTTATCTTTTTCCATGAATACAATACCGCGGTGGGGTATGGAACCCACGGCCTCATGATTATAAGCCTAGTCCCTTAGCAACTGCGCCACTGATGCCATTATTAATTATGAGAAAACTGGGAAGTTAGAATTATGGAAGTTAAATTTATGGTGGCCGTTTAATTGGTTTTGTGAATGGGGGTAGGGAGCAGGGTTTGTTGAAGTAGAGTATGATGGTGAATATAGGCTGAAAGTCTTATTGTTTATATAACAACTGAACAATTTCCTTTTTATGGTAATAACGAAGATTATTATAAGCGGATTAATTGAGAAAGAATGCACAAATATTTTTTTTCAGTTATTTTCTACGTCTTTTCCATGAATACAGCGTCGCGAACGGGTCTGGAACCCACGGCCTCATGATTATAAACCTAAACATTTAGCCGCTCCGCCACTGATGTCATTATTAATTATGAGAAAACTGGGAAGTTAGAATTATGGAAGTTAAATTTATGGTGGCTGTTTAATTGTTTGGGTGGGTGGGGTAGGGAGCAGGATATGTTGGTGGAAAAGTATGATGGTGAATGGATATTGGAAGTCTTATTTTTTCTACAGCTATAAATGAATAGTTTACTTGTTATGGTAATCACGAAGAGGATTATTGAACACTGAATGATTGCGAACGACGAGTGCACACACATTTTATTTTTATTTTTTTTTTGTATCTTTTTCATGAATACAACCCCGCGGTGGGGTATGGAAGCCACGACTTCGTGATTATAAGCCTAGTCTCTTAGTGACTGTGCCAATTTCGTCATAATTACAGGAAAATTGGTAAGTAACAATTAGGGTGGCGGGGATTTTTGCGTGGGAGTGTGTGTGGGGAGGGGGGGTGTTAGTGAAAAGTGTGACAATTAATAGAGGCTGGAATTCTTATTGATTCTTCAACGAGTGAATAATTTCCTTATTATGGTAACCACGAAAATAGCATTATACACTGATTGATTGATAAAGAGAGTACACAAGTATTTTTTTTTATATTTGTTTGTGTCTTTTTTCATGAATACAACACCGCGATGGGGTCTCAACCCAACGGCCTCATGATTATAAGACTAAACATTTAGCCACTGTTCCACTGATGCCATTATTGATTATGAGAAAACTGGGAAGTTAGAACTATGGCGGCGGGATTTTTTGTGTTGGGGGGGGGGGGGTGTAGTTAGTTGAAAGTATGACAGTGAATGGAGGCTGGAATTCTTATGATTTATACAGCAGTTGAATAATTTACTTATTACGGTTATCACTAAGAGATTATCATACACTGATTGATTGTGAAAGAGTGCACAACTATTTTTTTTTGCATCTTTTTTTTTTCAAGAAAACAACACCGCGGTGGGGTCTGGAACTCACGGTCTCATGATTATAAGCGTAGATGTTTAATCATTCTGCCGATGACGTCATGATTATGGGAAAATTAGGAAGTAACAATTATGGTGGCAAGTTTTTTTTTTATTGTGGAAGGGGGATGAGAGTTACTGAAAGATAGTATGACAATGAATGGAGGCTGGAAGTCTTATTGTTTCCACAACAATGAATAATTTTCCTTATTATGGTAATCACCATGATAGCATTGAACAGTAGTAACTGATTGATTTAGAAAAAGTGCATGAATTCAGTACAAGCTGATTAATGTTAGTGCCCAATGATAGTTTTGAAAAAAAAAAGGTGCCGTGATATTTTTTATCGTTTTGTTGTATTAGCTATCACGGCAAGCTTTTCAAAATTATTAATCTAATTATGTTCTTTCTTCAAAATCATTTATCTAATTACGGATTTTACAAAAATCGTAACGATACCAATCGATAATTAAACATTTTTGAATTTTTACTTGTGTATTGTCCAGTCATGAACGGTTTTATGTGTTCAAACAGTGTTAAAAATTACTTAACCTTGCACGGCTGCAAACGAAATTCGAACCTGTCACTTCTTCATTACAAGTTGACTATCTTACAACTTGACCAAAAAAATAGAATTTACATGAGATCTTAATTTATTTTTTTTTTGTAATGATGATTTGCATGTAAATGTTTTGTGAATAAAACATAATTTGTTACTCAAGAAGTTTTGCTCTCTAAAAAATAAGGTATCTTGAGTACTTTGTTGCTGGTATATAGTATGTTTAAATTTTGCGAACTGCCTGAAAGTTATTTAAATCAGAAAAAAAGGTTTTAAAAATCTTCATAAAAGGGACAAAGACAAAAAACGACGTTTTGGAAAGATTCCTTCATCAGCAAAGACAAAACAGAAAAGAAAGAGACAAGAGAGACAGAAATAGAGACGTGGTGTAGAAGACAAGAGGAAAGGCCAAATAGAGAGACTTATTAATAAGATAAAGAATGGGAGCTGTGTGCTGTCTTTTTATCCATACCTTAAGTGTGGTATATCTTTGAATGGTTCCATATTTGGTGACGTGGCTAGTCTAGTTGGTAGAGGTGTTGAATTGCTGTCGCTTCTACGGCAATGATCCCGGGTTCTATTCCCACCCGCTACTGCGGTCTGTCCTTGGGCAAGAAAATTTGTGTCGATTACCACACTGAACTCTGGTGCTGGGGGAGTAAACGAAAGGTATATCGCCTTGAGAATTTGGTGATAAGTGCACTATATAAGAACGATCTTTACTTTACTTAACTTTCTTGGCAAGGTCTTGGAATTAATTTAGCACGAAAATAATGTGCTCAATAGATTTTTGTTTTGTTTTTGTTTTTTTGTTGTTTTTTTGTTGTTGCTATTTTGTTTAATTTTAGTTGCTGCTTTTCTGCGTATGTTTCTTTGTAGTTGTTTTTTGTTTGTTTGTTTGTTTGTTTTGTTGTTTATGTTTTGTTTTTGTTTTTGGGCTGTTTTATCAGAGCCTCGATGCATTGGAAGGACTAAACGAGCAGTATACCGCCATAAGTTTAGCCCTATATGCCTGATATTACCAATATATGAAACAAATGAAATCAATCCTAATTTCTTAATTATTGACCAAACACATGCGCATAATATATAATAATATATACTAGTTTGTAGCGTCAGTGGGGTAGTGGCTGAAGTTCTGGAATTATGATCATGTGGCGGTTTGATTGAGCCCCTGTCGCTGTGATACGTCGTTGTTTCCTTGGAAAGATACTCTACACGTGCTCCTCGTCTTACTCAAGCGTTAAGATGAGTACCACTTTACAAAACAATTCCTTCCTCCTACTCTAACACTGTAAAACACTATCTACAACTCCAGTAATCAACTGAAGGAAACCTGCCAGTTCATCTACAGTGAATCCTCAAGTGAGGCTGGAGCAACAACAACAAGAAAACCGAGGAAGTTAAACTACAATGAACTTGATTCGGTGTTTGGCGTCTGATCGATGTGCCAATCTTACCGTTCTTGGTTATAATCCTAGCAGTTGAAGACTAGCTGAAATTGTTTGCTACACCTCGATCCTATCAATAAAGTTGAGCAAACTTAGTATGATATACTGTTTTAAAACTCAGTCCAGGTAAAACCAGGTAAAACATATTTTTCTTCTCTTTCTTTCAATTTTGCAAACTGACTAAATTGTGTTTTAATATTACTGTTGACTTGTAGGAAGTTTACAAATTTTGCACGGGTGGTGGCTTTTAGCAGCCTGCTCTGTGCAATTTTAAACCATCAAGGGATTTTTAACGTGCTTACATGTAAACACGGGACCTCTTAGTTTTTCGTCCGTATCCCAGAAGGCTAGATCTCAGATCCTACCAACCCCAAGATCAGGGGGTGTGAAAAACGCAGAACTAATAGTTGCGTTTACCCGGATTCGAACCCGGGTCGTTAGATTCAAAGGCAGACATCGTTACCACTGTACCACTGAGCCCCCGAATCCTGGAATTATGAACGAGTCCCTGTCGCTGTGATACGACTTTGTGTCCTTAAGAAAGACATTCTTCGCGTACGCCTCATCTCACTCAAACGTTGAGATGAGTACCACTTTACAAAACCGAGTAAGTTAAACTGCAATGAACTTGATTCGGTATTTGGCGTCTGGGCGAGGTGCCAATGCAACCGCGTTTGGCTACAGTCCTAGCAGTTTAAGGCTAGCGGAGACTGTTTGCTACACCTCGATCATATCCTTAAGGTCGAGTAAACTAATTATAGTATACTGATTTAAAACCCAGTTATGTGAAAACCAAGTAAAAATTTGTTTCTTATATCCAACACAAAAAATAATACACTAAATAATTAAAGTACTTTCTTAATGGTCATTTTTTGTTTTTGTTCTTCTTTTTAAGAACCTATCTTTCTTCATACACAATTTTGTTGTTGTTTTTTTTTTTTTTTTAACAGACACTACTAAATCCTAACATACCTATAGAATTAGATGCTAGGTCTAGCAACGAAACAAAATAGCTAATACGTTAACAATCACTTCGGTACCGTAGCCGTTTCTCATCACAATAATACAATTTCCATCTGCCCAGCTATAATAATGGATTGTCCCCCTTTTCAATTACTACTCAATGCCCCGGAAGGGAAACATATCACCACGACACGCCCCCTTTCTTCGCCGTCTGGTCCCCGTCACTGAACGGACAATGTCGGTAAATAGCCGTGGCGATTTAGAAGTTTTGGTTTCAAGATACAACTAACTAACGCGTCTCCCCAATTGAAAAGCTCAGTTTTCTGAGAGAACAACAACAGCGATATGGAAACAATCTCCTTTTTCTGAAGAGCTGCTACGCCTTTTGTAAACCACAATTTTTGTTTAAAGCGAGCAACACCTTTTATCGGTTTGTATATTTTTCGTGTTGAGCTAAACTAGTCTATCTAGCAGCTCTGAGATTTATAAAACCTTAGTTTCTTGAGAAAGGCTAGCGCTTCTATTCATTTCCATTAAAAGAAACTCTCTTTATTCACTGGTGAACAACTTTTTTATGAACTCAAATAATAAGTGTATATCTCGGTATGATAGAAAAAAGATTTTGCATGCTTGAATGATACAATTATGATCGCTTATAAGAAAAATAAATCGCTGTTACTTGGAGGTGATGGCGAGAGATAATAAAAAGCTCTTTACTACAGCTAAGTTGAGCTTCAGTCACTTTTTCACGCATTGTTAACTTGTAAAATAATAGAAAAAATGCAACGATAAAAAAATTTCGATTTAATTTATGTGTAAAATGCCGTTTCATTCCTTAATTATTGTTGAAATAAGATTTAAAAAGAAAACATTACAAAACAGAATTTATTCTATTCAAGGCAGATTCAATTAAAACAAAAACGTATTCGGTTCCTAAATTTGTTCTAATAGTGTGTAGTATTAATTACCACAGTGAATAAAAGTAGCAAAATCAAAACAAAGACAAAAGCAAAAGAAGAAAGCAAAAACGTTACAGATATTCTTAAGTAATCTCTATATATGAATGCAATTATGCATAGATATATTTTCGAAAGCCACAAAAATTTGAATCTCCCAAATCTTTCTATTAAATATATCATTATAATTGTAATGTACCATTTTCTCTTCACAAGCTACTTAATAAGAGCCACACGATATGCTTTTAAATCACTTTATCATCTCTATACGAGTTGTATAGTATGTTATTGTTGAATTGATGCATTTTATGAAAAAAAGCCTTTTGTTGCAAAACCTCGGAGTACTTCTTAGTTTGTTAATGAATTAAAGCATCTTTAAAACGCATGATACAGATATCAATGCATATCAATCACATTACTGCTTTACAGTTTCTCCTAGAAACTTCTTGTATTATAATTAGTATCTATAAAACACCCATACAGCTGGATTGCGTGTAATAGGCATATAAATAGTTTATAAATACTTATGTTATGTTTATTGTAATAACGTTATGCGGTTTGAACCATAAATAATCAGGACTCTGGGCAGATATCTACTCAAAATATGTCGAATAATGTTCTTTGATTTTTGGAATTTAAAAAAAATTGATATGGATATTTCCGTATCCGATGAGATGTATATTAACGATTGGTTTTATCAAATAAAAGCATTTCACCATTTGGCGTATGTCGGCGTCTGGTCCCAAACCGAAGAATGTTACCGAAAGATATGATATAAAAAAGCATCTTTTTAAATTGTTCAAAAATTCTCGAAGATTCATTTTCATGACATAATATGCCTGATTCTTGATATGCCTAGACTAACAGTATATTATAATAATTAGTCATTTATTAAAGAAATCCTAATAATATGCCTGATTCTTGATATGCCTAGACTAACATTATATTATAATAGTTAGTCATTTTATTAAAGAAATCCTAATAATATGCCTGGTTCTTGATATGCCTAGACTAACATTATATTATAATA
>JAUEKR010415740.1:0-12788 GCA_031762895.1 Corambe burchi
CGGTATTTGTCTTTTTTCTTCCTCTACAATGTCATAATGATATAGAGTTTAATTACTAGCTCAGGCTTGTGTACTGAATTGTTGTGACTGGTCACACATTCTGCTAGACCCCTTTACTATCGGTGTAGGTCTACACGTGTGTATGAGTGTTCTTATATTTATGTACAAAAATAATGCTGTAATAATAGCATATGGATATCAGTTGTTATTTTTTAGCAATTGGAAATTAATTCCATATCTAGCTGTTCTGACACACTGCTACAATATTTCTTTACTACTGACATTTTTATACTATGTGACGTAAGCTGAAATTTCAAAATTATCTAATTGGGAGGCCTCCAGGGACTTGATAATCGTCCCTATTTCTCAGATTTCATTGATAAGTCCTAGTGTATTCAAAACAATTTGTTGCCTGTGATTTTTTATCAATTTGCTGAGTTATCAGATTACTTTATGACTCTATGGTCTAGTTGTAAGGCCAACAACTCGTGGTTGAGAGATCTTGTGTTGGAATCCGCTTAGCGGCGGCGACAGCGAAAGTTATATCCTTGTTAAATAATTTTTACTCTCATATCCTCACAACACTCAGGTGCAACGAGAACCCTTCCATAGACAGAGGTGTATATTGTCAGAATGAAGCACTATATGAATGCTATATTTGTCATTATTATTATTTTGTTATTACTTAGGTTCCTAATTACACAGGTTCCACTGTATCATCTTGAAATGTATATTTTTCTTTTCAGATATTAATCTCAAAGAGAGTTATTACCACATATCTTTGATTTTTTAACATTTCTTCTTTATCTGTTTATAGATGAGTCGATACTGTTGGATTTGAAGCATTTGCTTATTGAGGCGGGACAAAAAGTGCCGGCATTCTTGGCTATGTTGGAATCGGAAACAGAGAAATACTTGGATATTGAAGGTCAGTTGTAGAAACAATTCTTCTTGTATATTTTTTGTTTGTTTTAATTTGAATCCTTATCTTAGTATTAAGAGGTAATCAAGAAATTCATATAAACTAAGCAATGATATACTTTTATACTCTAAACTTCATAACAACACTGATAATATGTACTATATTATATTATATGAGAAATAATTTGATGGTTTTATCTACCCAGCAGTTTAAAACTGTATTAAATGAATAATGTGTTAGTTTTGTCTTGTTATTGCTACTTGTTGATATATAATAATAATGTAGTATCACTTCACAGTCCTATTACGATTAGTCTGCAGAGAGAAGGCTACCAATTATCTATTACTTGGTAATCTAGTACCTGTACTGAATGCGTATAATAAGAATCTATAGTAATGTCGTAACTGCGATAGACTAAGAGAGACAGAGAGAGAGAGAGAGAGTGTGTCATACTCTTGTTTTAAGCACATTCAATAAAAGAATGTCACTCATTTTGTATGTAGGATTACATATTATCTCCACAGAATGAAAATCCAATTTAACCTGTCAACCTAGTTCTTGTAGAAATTTAGTATACTGCAGTCGTCTACACTTGCAGCGATGTCGTCAGAGAACCAGAAAAAGGTTTGCACCATGCAGATTTCTCTACACATGTGTTGATGTATAGGGACCATACCATGAAAAAAATGATCGCCATATCCGAAAATCGACTACAAGTGAAGTCGACTAGTAATATGCATACTGCTTTTTTTTCTTTCTAGTAGCTAGCTAGCATTATAGTTATAGTTACAGCACAACATAGTAACACTTTAATTTCAACACCTTAATTTGTTACATTTTTTTCTTTATTTAGGTGAAGTGGGCTGCTCCTACTGCGGTGGTCTTGGTCATAGAATTGCTGATTGTCTCAAACTGCAAGCCATGCAGAGCAAACAGGCGCAGGGTATTGGTCGCAAGGATTACTTGGCACACAACTCTGCTGATTGGTGATCTGGACACTTGCGACCGATTAACTACAGTATGGCTATTACTATCACATTGTCCATTGTCATGGAGAAGTTTATGTCTGTTACTACTGCTACTTATAGTCTGATCATGATCAACCTATTTCCTGAAGAAATTTTTGGTCTTCACTTCATTTATGTTCTCCTCATGCTTACATTAGTGAATAGTGAAAGTATGAGTATGAATATATTAATGGCAAATGCATTGTGATGGCTTGTAATTTATTGTTGTAGAACCAATCATATTCATGCTTGTAAATGTATTTGGTGATTTTCCGTGTACATCATATTATTAGAGATCATATTTATAAGGGTTTATATTAAATAATAATATGAGCATACACGACAACAGTAAATACGCAATTAGTTGAGTTACTTGTCATATTGAAAGAAAAAAAGAAGAAATATGCTAAAAAAATGTAAACTATTTTAAGCAATCACTGCTATACTATTTATGATTGGACTGCTCTACAATTCTGATTGACAATTTATTTTTTCGTGATAGTCTTTGCAGAAAAGCCTCCTGTAATGATCAAGTTTAAGACCTTAAATTTAAATTTCAAATTGTCTAAGTCTACAGGTAGGGGTACTTGGGATTGTAAAAATGAATGTGAGTGCAGCAAAGTGATGGTAACCAGTGCAGCAAAGTTTGTAAATTGCATGTAGTTAATTGTATACTGGTATACTATTTTGCGAGCAAATTAAATCCTTGCCTTACTTTCACAGCAGTGGACTATCTTTGTGACAAATTTGGTTATAGCGATCTTTGGATGTACCTAGAGGTCATGTTTCACGGAACAGATACTGCTGCAGCATTTATAATTAATACAATGGTTGTAATGTACTTTGAATGTAGCGATCCTTTTACGTTCCCCCAATGACATTGTTACAAATGTTGTCAGTTGTATTTGACTTATTGTACGCTATATTAATATAAATGTGATTTATACAATTTTTAAACAATTAATTGTTTGTCATTATTGTACTGAACTATTGCTATACTATATATGAAACATTGAGCAGCTAATAAAAAAAACTAAAGATGTCCAAATCTAAAGTGTTGGTGTTAATGTTAGCCAAGTACAGTAAAAGTAAAATGTTGTATATCTTTATCACCAAATTGGAACTTCATTGGAACCTCCCATTAATGACATTGCCTGGCTCTAGAGAATAATGTTTCTATCCAAAGGTGTCGTTGTTTGGAAGTTTTTCACTACTACTACTATATATAGGCCTAAAGTGTTTTTTTTAATTGGACTTCCGAAAGATGTTATTTAAAGGTGTCATTGGAATGTTTCACTGCACATACTACTTGTGTGTCAAAATGAGTGTCTATCCATAGGTTAAACAGCAATTAATAACATTTTTTTAATTACGAAATTCCTAAGACTAAGAGTAAGAGTGCTGCAGTAGATAATGATTGAGTCATCATAAAATTAAAAATTGCACCGTTTGGTTCATGATGAAAATGATTACGCTTACACTCACCAACAAAAACTGCTTTCTAACTTTCTATGATCATATTTTTTTCTCTCAAAATTGTCATTTGTGACCAGTCATTACAAAGTGTATGGATAGCCAAATTGAGTTATTAGCCGCTGAAGAGGATTGGGTCAAAATAGAGCATGATATCCTTTGATGATCACTGTGAGCGGTTATCCAGTTTCGGCCATACCGTGTTTACTTCTACAGATTAGCTGCGCAAGCGAACCAAAGCGAGGCTGCTACACACATGTAGCAAAATCATTTCTTTATGCAGGGTTACTTTCGTTTATGTGCTACTCTTTGATTTAACTTCTTTTATTCGGAATTAACTGGCCGGAGGTAACTTTAAGGTTAGCTTCTAGTTTTCCCGGAAGAAGATATCTTGCTTACAAACTTACAGATTAAGGGCATGAAAAATCTATTCAATAATTGATATACTTTCGTCATACCTTTTAAGTGAGGGAAATAGTGTAAGAACACGTGTATGGAGTCACATTTTGATTAAATTCATATATGTCGATATGGGGGTGACCGAATACGATGTTTTTTACCAATTATATTTTATACCGGCAATATATATGATCTATTATTACTGTTTATTTAGTTTACCATATGAATGTTTTATCAAATTGGTCCTGATCTTTGATGAAATCATGAAAATCATTGATTGATATTATACTATGATACACGTTAGATATTTATCGCCTTTCCTGATGTGAAGTGTTATCGTTATGATTCTTCATTGATATGTATGATACAGGTATAGTCTAGAAGTCTTGTCTCTACTTCATCAACTTCCCACCCCCTCGCTTTCTCTTCTTTCATCTCTCTCTCTCTCTTTATTTCTTTTTTTCTCTTCCTATCCCCCCTCTCTCTCTCTCAATTTCCCTTGTCTATATAGAGGTCTAGATAATGCATTTAAAGTCTAGACTAGATTCAAACAGAACAGATCTATATCTAGTGTAGATAGGATTTTATTATGATTCTAAAAAGTATATCTTAGTGGACTCCATTAATTGTAGTGGCAAAGATATTGTGACATTCATATCAATAAATAGCACCAAATTTGCTACAGGAAATGGTGGCCAGTAGAAGAATATAAGCGGAAGAAAAAAATACGCCTACTTTATGTGGCCAGATCAAAATATGGCAGTTGCCTCTGTATAATTCTCATCAATCAAACATAGTTCAAGATTTCAATGCAAATCTTAGCTGATACAAACTGATCAATGATAAAGTTTCATTTGGTAATTATTGCAATAAGGTAGTGTGCTCCAGTTTCTTACAAAGCAAAGCAGAAAAGGACCTGAAGCATAACACCCCCTTCTTCTGTCTGAAACCTGATAATTTGCTCTATGTCTACTTGTGTTGATGCTCTCCGTTATTTGATATAAATATTTTAATACCATTTCAAGATAAAACTTCTAAAAAAAATGTTTACATATCTAAACTAAATGCTCTATGTCTTTATGAAGCATCCACTTCATAGGCAATCCATACTGCCTCGTTGTGATGAGTCACCTAGTTATGTTCACTTAAAGTAATTTTTAAAAAATATGTAGCAATACTTTATTCATGGAACCGCCCCCATACCTATACTCCAATGCTAAGTATGATGGCTGTAATGATTTTTTAAATTGTTTCCCAAAGACATCACTACAAGCTTAGTCAATTGTACATCCAAAATAAATATAACATAAAACAACAAGATCACAAATGTTTACAGAAACAAGATCTTTTTTTTTTATTTATTATTATATTTTATCAAGATTCATGTCAACAAAAATACGATATTATTTGCTTGGTTGTACAATTAAAATGACAACAATGAAAATGACCACTAAAGGAAAAGTATGATGGAAATGAGGATGGAATGAATATATATGATATGATCAACTGTTAAGATGAAGAAGGCAGAGTTGGATGACATCTTTATCAATAAAATATATCAATTTATACCGTATCTATAACTAGAAAATGTTTACATTATCATGTAAATTAATTACATTTCATTTTCTACAATTCGGATACATTATATTTGTACCATTAGAGTATACTGCCCATGTTTATTACATTCATAAACCATGGTAATCATTTATAGGGTATATACTTTAACATAATTATACAATTCTGAAATGATACCACTTCACTCCCTGACAATAAGTCCTTTTCGAGCAGTCAAAAAATATACCAACGCATAAAGAAATTTAAAAATTGGAATAGTTAGGCTTAAATGCGAAACAAATTAAAACTTAAATGCAATCCATTAACAATTAATACATTGATTAATATCAGTTATCCCCCTCCCACTCTTTCTCCGATAATATACTATTTATTACTATGTATTACAATGATTTATAAAAAATATATAGTAATGAAAAACAAATTTGGATATGAAAAAAAAAGGAACAATTTAAACAATTCTTTTATTTATATTTTACAATTACTATGATATTAACCATAAACTTCTTTGTTTTGTTTTAAACATGCCTTCCAATGTTATAGTTATATATAAACACTAAATTCATATAAGATTATAACATATCACATAAACTAAAGAAATAGAAATTGTCATCAATCCAATGACTTAATTGTTCTTGTATTTTCTCCAACAAAAACAAATTAGATAAATAAGAATGTAACTCATCATTGATACTAATCTTCAAAAGACATTGAACCATTTAACCGTATCAATTAACATTAATATAATGTCATTACACTCTGACAATGAAGACTTGATACCACACTTCACAAGTGAATACCAAATCATAATCAAAAGACAATTTTCAAGCGACAAACATGGGCTGTGGGCTACAATAAGTGTACAGGTTGAGGGAAATAATCTCTGATGCAATGCATCGTATCCTTTTTAACATGGATACAAATCACCAACAAGTTATGTGTACACTGATCATTGAGCACAATTAACCTTAACAAAAAGTCCAGCAGAATGCATACATAAATTCTATTGGTAGACAAAATGGAATGTGCTAAAAAAGTAAAATAACACACATACATGTCCATTAGCTTTAGTTAACCTAGAACTAGTAATAATATGACATTCAAATTTTGAGCTATCATCTGTTCCACAAATTAAATAAAACATAAATAAAGATGCCCACCTATTAAACTAAAGCCAATTGTATTAGTTAATGTTAACATGATACCATAGAAAAAAGCAGCATCAAATAATATTGCTTAGAAAAAATGAAAACTTGGTTTAACTTTATAGTCCCCATAACAAATGCACAACTAAAAGCCCGGTCCTGGAAAATAGTTCAGATGTTCTTCTAGAACCAATAATTAAAATTCAAGTTTAAAAAATAGACATCTGAAATGGTAATCAATGACAATTATACACCATAATGCATAAACTGTACATATTTTAACTTTTTGAAGAAAATATATCTTGAAAGAGAATTATACATACATTATGATATATACTTAGAATAATAGCGCCTGCTGTTAGAGAGTATAAAAATAAGGTATTTATCCACATTACAAGATACAAAGGTTTATTATAACTAAACAATATTTGTACAATTACAAGTTAAATTATATAACTTAAAATACACACATAAATAAATGAACTGACAGGACAAAATAAAAGATTTCTACGTTAATTATTTAAAATTAGTATCTTAATGGCAACGCTTGAACTTTATGGGGCTCCATTAGGGTAATCACAATGATTTTAAAATAAAAAGCTGCAGCTACTAATATCTGCTTTGCTAGATAAGACATTAGAATCCAGCACCTCTAGGAGATTCTTAATAAAGATATAATTTATGCAGAGTACATTTCATTTAACACAGCAAAAATATGACATGATGATGATTACCTTAGCAATTGAACAGCATGCAAAGGCTTGTGAAAATAAATTAGTAGTTTCACGCTTCTCATAATTAGAATACTCAAAAAATGTTAATCTAGAGGAATGGTAAGCAGTACACACGACACATAAGCATAAGTTATCTTGTACAAGTAACAAGTAGCATTTTAATGTAAGATAAGGACTGAAGATCTACACACTACACCCACCATCCATTACCATATAAAATGAGATAACCTACAAATAGGTACTGCTTTACTAGTTCAATATGTACACAATGAAATGAAATCTTTTTCCACACTTCATTGCTGTGAATACATATACTGACCCATAAGTATTACAGTAAACGGAATATAATCTACTATTATATTATATATAGCTTCAACTGTACACTTTAAGAACCTGGTTAAAAGCATTTAAATTGGATGCACTGTTTTCCAAACAAATCAAGACTCAATTTTTTTGATAGTGCTATTAACTATACAACTTTAGTTTTGCGTAATCATTAAAAATATACTTGAAATCGTGCCCATGATCTCATTAAAAAATAAAACAATACTTTTGAAGCATGTAGACATGTAGTTTTAGTTAGTACTTTGAGTCAAAAATGACGTATAAAAATATAAAGATGAGTAATAGCATAGAGCTCCTAACGCAAATTAACATGATAAGAAAATATAAAAATAAAAACACATGCACACCCACAGAACGGTTCTAATGAAAATCAAGTCAACAAATAATAAATAGATAAAAGACTAATTCATTGCTGTACATTTAAGGATCTCTACATGAATTCAGTAAGAGCAACAAATTTAAAGAAAACAGTCCTTTAAAAAATGAAACAATTTAAACAATTTATAAAGAATATTAAATGGTATAAAAATAAGTTTTTAAGAACAGAGAATGAGATCGCAGATTAACAGTAACATAATTAATAAAATTAAAATTAGTCGACTTCATTTTTAGCAATCTGGAACGGACCCATGCAGCAATGTTAAATACAAGAATTGTAGCAAACATTGGACGTAGCAAGCCTTTTCTTGCCCTATCCCAAAGACATTGCTACAAGCTTAGTCGACTGTACTTATAATATAGATAAAGTGATAACATCAGCTTATGAAATTTACACTTTTTTAAGTCACTACAAAAATAAAAGAAGAAAATAATTACTATTGAAGCATCATAAAAAGATTCCAATATAGGGGGCATACTATTATTATGTAGAGGAAAACAAATCAATGGACAAGAAAGCAAACAAATTAAATAAAAATGGATTTCAGAATGAAGCAAATCATTTTTAAATCATAACATGCTCAAGTGGTCAGCCAAAGCTTTCACAGAAAACATGATAATTCAAGTCTTCATAAATATGTTTGTTTTAATAAAAAATCTTACAACCTATGACTAACTAGGTGGAAAAAAAAACAATATTATATTGTAACACAGTATAATCACTTAAAACGTTTCAGACTATTCTAAATCATTCAATTTTAGAAACAGTAATAAAATTGAGAATAAACTTAAACAATGTATCATATTTACACGATTCGGTACAACTCCATTTAAAGTCTCTTGGTTTAAAGTGATGCTGCTATAGTTCATACAGCAAATATATAACTATTATTTGAATCATGCGTGTTTAATTCTAAAAAGATGAATAGAATACTCAAACCAAGAGTATTACTGCTTGACAAAACCCAACATAAACAAGATTGATAAATTCAACATTTAAAAATTTAACTATAGAAATTAAAATAAATTTCCAATAACATGAAACTAGTAAAATTAAACAGAAACCATAACAATAGCAAAGAAAGTGAAGAAGCAACTGACGACAAAATCACAGCCAAATAAAATTTGAAACAGAAGAAAAAAACAAGATGAAAAAAAAAGAATATATATTTACAAGAGCTCAATTATGCTTTTCCCTATGCAGTCACCACCTATCCTCTAACATGGAGGGGGGAATCTTAATCACTATGAATATGAAATGAAACAAGATGAACAAATGAAAGCGAGCAAGATTTTATAAGTATAAGCTCAATAATGTAAGCAAGTTCATGAGCCAATCGGTAGACACTTGGAATAGCTAGATATCACACAGCAACCAAGAATTTCGCACATGAAATGCTTCATTCATTAACTTTAAAAACTTGTTAGATGGACAGAGGAAATTTCAACCAAACATGAGGTTATCATCATCCCCTAAGGACAACAATAAAGGCATTGTTTGTAGACGACTAGCTGCATCAAACATCCTTTGCAATAAAAGTGTAGCTTATTCAAAGCTTGAGGTCACCTTTAAAAGACTTTGCGTTGATGCAGTGATACTGTCACTAAGTTTCCAATGCAATTCACAATGTAAGGATTATATCCATTTTTGCCGACTGATTGGGAAAAAGAATTTCGTTTCACCATCTAGACCTTTTAAACATCCTTTTGACAATACAATTCCTTCAATGCTTTGAGCTCTTCAATCAATGTCTTGTTCTGATTCTCCAGTACAGCAACTCTATTTTCAAGGCATTTCACATACTCTTTCTTTTTTAATCTGCATTCTCTGGCTGCCATTCTGAAACAAAAAATAAATACTTGATTATTATCAATATATCCCAATATCCTTGCAAAAAAAACAAAAAACATTAGAATTAGAATAGATATATGTGAACACTAGGGTAACAAAGGAAATATTTAAAATTAAGAATGAAAATTGGATGGATTTACATTAAGGTCATTGATAAAATGAATAGAAAATATTAGTTCTAGTTTTTCAAAGATGTAACAATATTTTTTCTTAAAGGCTTTAAGTAAAATAGAGGGCATTCTAAATTCTATATGACAGAACAAAAAAATCTTTTAATTATCACAGATATTCAATAATTAACATCAAATTTGCAAATGCTTAAAACTGAGATTAATATTGAATTATTATTTATTCAATTTGTTTGTTTTTTTGCTAGTTATAAAGACATATATAATGTTAATATGCATATAAAGGTAATTTTACGGCAATAAATATACATTAATTAAGAACATTGGAACATAAGACAAAATTATGAATTGCAAACAATGCAGTGAAATTGTTTATGGGAAAAGCAATATACAACTAAGAAAGAGGTGAAATGAAGCACTTCATGAAATTAATGACTGACCTGTTTTTGAGTAACCTAAGTTCTCGTTTCCGTGATCCTTCTTCGGATATATGCTGAGGACTGGCGATTGGACTTCCAGACGCCATGACCACACTTTGGGCTAATGAACCTGGAGTGGCTATTTGATATGCTTGTACATTGGTCTGTCCAACTGGAAATGTAAAACCAAAGGAAAATCAATTAAATATAAATTGAAATGTGAAACATTTTTTACAAAAGAAAGCATCTCTTCATTTGAAACAAAGCCTTTTGAATTCATCATAATAGCAATGAGTTTTGTTGTAATAATTTTTTTTAAAACATATGACAATAAAAGTTACATTCAAGAAAAAGAAATACAATTAAAAGATGTATATCAAGTTTCTTCTCTACCTAAGATCAATGAATGCTGGTCTTTAACTTTAAGTTTAACCACTTGAGTGCTGGGTTAAAATTTTTCGCAGTATCCAGAATGTTTATTAAAATGGCGGCAAATCTAAGAAGCGGGTTGATTTTTTAATTTAATAGCTATAAGTAATGTCATAAACCTATACATATTTGTAAAGGTAAAAATTTTATCTATATGAATAAAGAAATAACCAAAAAGAATCCATCCAAAGTATCAAATTAACAGGCCCATTGCTCTACCCACCCAAGAAAAAATATGAAAATACTAAGTCTGATAATAATAGAACTAGGGAATTCCTTTGACTTGTAACCAAGATACCCATAATGCACTAAAACTTAATGGAATTTAGGTCAAGTTAATTTGCTGTTTTAATTAAGAAAAAAATAATTAGAAAATGCCAGATTCATCAGAGTTGCCCTCGGTCGTATTTCTGTCATCTTGACGAGCCATTTCAGCCTCTAAATCACTCATTTTCGCAGAAATTTCGGCTGAATCGATAGAAGAAACTTCTTGCGAAGACAATAACAAACGATCAAGGCTGAAAGAGTTAGTTTGGGTCGCTTAAAGATCTGACTACAAACATCGCTGTTTCACAGCATTTACGGACGAATTCGGCCTCATCGCACTCAGCCTTACGCCGGACGAATTCAGCTGCATCGCACTCAAGTGGTTAAGTAATATATGAATAAGAAGACTAGATAAAAAATCAATTGTGATGATATTTTAACACACTAAAAAATACAAATCAATCTATTTCATCCTTCTCGCCCACCCCATAAAACAAAATTAGAAAACAATACAAAAATCGATGAATGATGATGAAAGAGAAAAATATACATTAAAGAGAAAGGATAAAATTCTCTAAAGGCAGCAGCTCCTACCTGGAATATAAAATTGTCCGTCTGGACCTTGGGCATACTGGACAATGGTGGTACCACCAGTAGAATTTGAAGCCGAAGTTGGACTTGCGTTTGTCATGGTCAATGTCTGCAAACCCTGGGATCCTGAGGTTGCATCACCATGAGATGTCAACTGTAAAGTTCCTGCTTGGACATCTGTAATAAACAATAGTGGATGACATTTATAATAATCTAAAGCACACAAAGCGAAGATATAAAAGATGAAGATATGAACAGAGTAAATATCAAAATGTCCACTCAATTGACCAAGAATGCCATAATCATTACTTAACTTGTTTCAAGCCAATTCAACTAGCATTAGCTTAAAACTTAATAGGATGATTCCAAAATACCCTAATCCACTCATGTACATTGAGGTTCAAAATTCGTTTTAAAAATGTGTATGTTATAATGAATACTAGTGGATGTAAAAATAATTATATTCTTAGGCAACAAATTTACAACTCAGAATAACATTGATAAACAAAAATAAAATATAAATTAATCACAAATGCCACATTATACTAATTGTAATCAACATAACATGGTCCTTACAAGAATCGTGTCCATCTTGACTTTGACTGCTGTTTGAGTCATCATCCATCTTTGATACTGGTGATGAAAGTTCATTCAAAATCTTCCTACGAAAAAAAAAACACAATAAAATGAAATAAATGTAATTAAAATAATAATTATTCATAATAACATGACCTTCATGAAAAGATATTTAATAAAGTTTAAAAAAATCAAAAATATGTTCCAAAAAAGTTTAATGACAAATTATTCTCCATTATTACTACAATGGTATTAAATGGTAGCATTTAATATTTATGCATTATAATCATAATATACTAAGTTAGAGTACATTAACTTGATGCTAAGACTAAGATATAATCATAGATAACTTGGCGAGAAATGGCAAAATAATGAGAGAATGAAATCTTTAATTTTTTAAAGTTTCTTTCTACTGATAAGTAGAAGATAAGAATTATCATTATCATAATCATAACTATTTTTAAACTGGAAAAAAGAAAAGAAATAAAAACATACCGGTATGAAGGTCTTCTTGCAAGAACTTCCCGCCTTTTCTTTGTTTCAGATTCGTC
>JAUEKR010415851.1:0-12787 GCA_031762895.1 Corambe burchi
AGGGGTATGAGCGCTATAAATAGCTCAGTCTCAGGGAGGTGGCCGTGTCAAAGTAGGTCAGTCGCGAGTGAGTTAAAGTAAGAAAGTATAATCATAACATAGTATTTCATCAGAAGAAGAATCATTGAATTGATGTTCATTGCAGTAATGTGTTGCTATCAATACTTTTGTAATGTGTCAGAGCGTTTCTATCTAGTGCAATAAAGAGATTCACATAGGTGTTATAATTAAGTAATAAGAAAGAGGTCGTAGATGAGCACAGTCATAGGTTTTATTGACCTTCAGCGTGGGTCACCATTGTGAGGAAGCGAGCTACAGTAACAATTAAGACTATATACATATTTGACATTGCTTTAAGAGATAGAAAATCTCTTACCTTAAAACAGATTATACAATATAGTTCGCACTAAACAATTAATAAACAATTCACTTAAGATTAGCAAACTACATTAGAACATTAAACGCAAAAGAGGATGTGTACTTTTGATATAGAAAAATAAGAGTTATAAGTAGCTAGGAGTAATTAGATAATGGAACTGTTTATAGGCATATCGTGGTATAAAATAGTGTTCACCCTTTCCGTCAGCCAAAATGCTTGTTTCATCATTTTATCGTAGTTTAAATAAACATACTGCAATAATCATAGATGATAGGACATAAAACAAAGCTTGAGATCTACTAAACAAAATAGTGTGCATTGGAAGGTGGAAAAAAAAGTAAAGCGGAGATTTTTCTTATATTTTGTATAGTATCATAAATTGTTAATTACCCATATATAACATTTTCTTACCTTTGATCGACGATACTTTCTCTCAGTCCTACTGGAAGACACACTAAGATCATCTCCGCTGTCACCAGCAATCGACTCCAAGAAAGAACCGTCTTTGATTGTCACAAACCCAGCCGAGTAGAGGTAAATGAGAGCAATCTCAAGGTATGCTTGTCGAATCAGTCTGCAAAGGTTTATATTGTGAGTGGCCAGAAAGAAACAATCTCCTACTATCTTGATAGCATTTATGAGTTCAAAATAAAATATATATGAATTTTTTTTTACATAATTATAAATTAGATGATGTTTGTTAAATATCAGACACAAATGTGTTGTAGTATTTCTATCACGCAAATTTTGGGTGCAAATTATCACACAGTGTGGGAATTATTTTCTATTTTTCCCACACAAAGAATTTGAATAACTCAAAAGGTATTTAGTCTAGTTTATAGTGAACTTCGTTTTTAGCAAACTCGGTTGTAACGATGCTTGGATGTAGCTATCCTTTTTTCATGGTACTTCCCTTACACCTCAGTACAAAACACGACGGTAGTAGTGAACTTTTGGATGAAGCAATCCTTTTTCTTTCCTCCCAATGACATGCTTCAATCATAATCGACTGTAATACTTTTTTGTATTAGTTCAAATTTTGTTTGGCACTATTTGCATGTATGCCCGTTCAGTATTATGTTCAATAGCAGTCAGTTAATTGAAATTTTTAAAACGCTAAAGCTATTTTGTAACATGGTCAAACAAGAAAATGGAACCTTCAAGCTTTTAATCCATAGCTAAAAGCACAAAGTGGCAGATTCTTACAACTAAGAGTGACTAAGGGGATCGGAAAAAAGGATACTTACCCTAGATCATGATCATTGATGTAAGATATTTTTATTGCATCGAGTAGAGTGCTAGCAGCTGCTCTAGCTTGGTATTTGCCCAGGTATACCAACATCTTCTGGACTTTACCTGGAAGAGATAAATATTTATAGAATTTTTAAAATAGTTTTGTTTTTAAAGCTGCAGCATACTTGAGAAAATGAGGCTTTAAAAAGATCACTTTGAAACTCACTTTTATTTCCAAATCTCCTTATAAGAAAGTTCATTTATATAAAGTTACAGAGGTATAACCGTTGACCTAATATACTCTCTAGATCAAGTTCTACAATCCTACGAGAGCTAAGGTACTGACGATTCTTATGAGTGTTTTTAGGTAGCATAGGCATAGGTTTATTAGTATCTTACGCCATATTGATGAAGTCCGCTAGGCTAGTATGACCCACTAGAGCCATATCCTTTAGTAAGTAATGTTGAACCTCACACATAAATCTATGTAGCTAGTATAAATCATTCACCAATAAGCCCTATTCATAAAATAATATAACACTTTGTAAATTTTCTTTTTCATGGGATGTGATTGTATTAAGCTTTAATTATTTTTTTTTTAATGATGCTGCAGATATTCTTTACTCATTTATCACACCAATATGTTATCATGATAGTGGAACACTCAACAAAGTTCTTTTTTATATTTGGAAAAAAAAAAACACACCACAATGTCATTTGGTAATATTGAAGATTTTTTTTCTGTTCATGAGTGTGTTAAAGATGATCGATAGTCCTGGGAAAAAAAGTAATTCAATTTAAAAAATATTGTCTTTAACCTATCCTAAACGGAACTTTAGTTTTAATGGGCACAAATAAACTGTGCACCTAGAGTGATTAGTGTAATGCAAATTAGACAAATCAAAATAAAAATCATTTAATTACCCATGTTGAGAAGGATTTCAGCCTCCAAGGATGCCTCTCGTGTAGCACTAACTTGAGATATTTCCAGAGCGGTTGTCAAAACACCGAGGCAGTCAACCCACATGAGCAATGGATCCGAGTTTGGATTTCTGTCAAATGTACAATATTAGATTACACAAATAAACAGGAATGAATTAGTTCTATGTAATAGAGACAATAATAGAACTGAACTTTTAGGTATATACCTTAATCAGCAGACAGATAAAACAGATAAAAAGAGAAAACGACAGCTCGACTCCACTTGTAGCAAATTCAGCTGTAGCGATCTTCAAATGTAGCAATCATCTATAATGGAATGGCCTCTACACACCACATACTCTATAAAATGGTTGTGGCGAACTTCAGACATATTGAGCAATTATCTGGTCTCTTAATGGCATTGCTATAAGCGAAGGCAATTATATAATTATATAGGTATATTCTTATCTTCCTTGTGAACTTCATAAATTAAATTTGAGAGTGTATTTATCAACAAAGCAACGCACTGTATTTCCTGGTTTTTAATTAAGAATATCTTTAAAAATAATTCCACTAACATTTAAAATTTCAAAATATGTATACTTAGTATGCTATCTTAATAACTTTTATCGTTGTACAGCTCACATAAATATATTCAAACTGAGCAAATAATAAAATTAAGACATAATTAATGTCACTTTTAGATGATATCATGTTTAACAAATGGTTATCAAACAGAACAAAAAAATGATTTTTTTTTACATGCATACTGATACTTAAAAATCCAATCAACTAACTGTAACGCACATAAGTATTACTTAAACTAATTGCATTTATTTGCTTTTTTTTTTTTTTAAAGAAATATTTTGTATTAAAATCATTATGAAAAAAAAAAATGTTAAACACATACCCGTTACGAATCATCTTGGCAACATTACGAGCCTTTGCATGACCAAGTCTAAGTTTGATCTGAGCCAACTTTTGCACATGTGGCAAGTAGATATTCTGCATGGGACTCACAGGACACGACATATGGTCAAGTGATCCATCCGAGTAGTAGTGTTCAATCTTCTCTCCAAGAAACTCCATCTGTTAGAATACAAATTCCAAGCAGTTCAGGCAAATGAGTTCTGTTAATCTTTAGCACAACAGATCAATAATTAATGTGTGGCTGTGTGGTCTAGTAGTAAAACATTCAATTCTTGATTGAGAGGTCATAGGTTCTAACCTCCTTAGTGGCAGTGTAAAATAAAATCCTTGGGAAAGGTATTTACTTTAGTTTAGTTTACAGCTGTAATTAAGCTAATCGCCTTTCAGTATTTGTGACACATATTTCCTCACCACATTCAGGTGCAATGAGAACCTGGCCATATATATATATAGATGGACATTGTCAGGCAGCTCATCAGTATGCTCTATGAGAGTTAAGATGGTATTGAAATGAACCGGCCAGTTTAATTTGAAAGGTTCTTTGAGCATTTTAGAAATAAGCATGAAACCTCTTCATAAATACTACATTTAATCTTTAATCTAATCAAACAATATAGCTTACAAGTAATTTTGCTTTAATCCCTTCACCAATTAAGCTTAAACAGTATTTATCTTTTTTTTTTAATCATAAAATCATTTGGTACTAACACAGTCAAATTAAGAATCGGACAAGACAAACAAGAGTAAAATATGTTATTATTAACAAAAACAAAACCAAAAAGCACAAATCAAACTAATCAAAAAGCACAATTCATTCCAGCAATATAATAGGGCCTATTAATAATTAGTATTCCCCACTGTTTTTTCAATTACTTTCAAAATTCTTACAACTTGGATCAACTGAGGATACCAAGAATGCAATTAACTGTAAATTGATCCTATTTACAATACAACCAACCCATACACTAAAAAGCAAAGTGGGGAAAATGATTAAGAAAAAAATGGACATTAAAAGTTACTTTCAAAATTCCTACAACTTGGATCAACTAAGGATACTAAGAATACAGCAATGAATTGATCCTGGTTACAATAGAAACAACCCATACATTAAAAAGTGGAATTGGGAAAATCATTAAGAAACAAAATGGTCATTATATGTCACTCATACACCAAAAGGTAGAATAGGCAAATGGCAAAGAAACAAAGAGATTATAAGCCAACAACAAACCTGACTCAAGATGATATTCTGGGCTTCCAAATACGCCTGGTATGTATGCTGGGTGAGTTCATCTGACTTCACTGTGACCTTGGATGCAGAAGCTTCAAGGTCAGCTTTGAAGATGATACAGGAAGCAAGAAGTTGCTCACCAGGAACGGAACGGATTGGCATCTGCCTGAGTAGACGCATGGCATCCTGGATAGATGGAATAGATAAAATTATGGTAATTATGTTGAGAATGGTTTGCAATATTAGTGTTACATAGAAAACAATAAAAAGACAAGAAGATGTTGTTACACTACTGTGGATTATTATCTTGTTACGCTATTATTGCTTGAAACATATAAAGCGATCTATTGAAGCTCTATATCAATATTTAATGTAGGTTTACAGATAGAAAAGATCTATGTGATGTACCAGAAGACACATGCTACGATAGACTTATGTCTACTGTCAGTATCATATCCTCAATCTCCGGCGTGGCTCCTTGTAGTTGTATAATCTTTAATAATTAGATCTTGTATTTAATATATTGCATCCCTGAAAATACTACAACTGTAGAATCTTTAATTTATATTTTTGCTTGTCAATGCGAGGAGTGAAATTCTTTTCTGTTGTTACACTGCTGTGGATTATTATCTTGTTACGCTATTATTAAGCTCTATATCAATACTTAATGTAGGTTTACAGATAGAAAAGATCTTCTAGGAATATTAGAAAGACAATGAGTGAGATTTTATATAAGACTCTTACCTCCAGTAAAGAGATTGTATGCTCTAGACTTTTTCCTTCCACAATGTTCAGCAGAGCTCCTTGGAGATAGAAATGTGCCTGCATCTCAGCATCACCACACACCTCCGCCTCACCCAGTCCTTCGGCACAGTACTGACGGCAGTCAGCTAAATCAGAGACCACCTTATTCTCACCGCCTGTATAATAGTGAATAATGGACATAGAATAAAAAGAACATTACGGATAAAGATTGATAATTTACCTCAGTATGTTAATAGAGTTTAGCCTTCTTCGTCATTCAATTGTTTGAGAACATAAGAGAAACAATTGCAAATTTTGGATTAGAATTTTTTAATACTATATGTATATATTGCCGACAAAGATTATTCAAAAAAAATTTTTCCACCTACTTTTTTGCACTACGGAGTATAAGAACAACATAAAATAATTAATTAATGAATTAATGTGATCTTTAAAAATATTGGGATTGATTAAGGTATTGGTGGGAATCTTCAGCCAAATAATAAAGGAAAACAATGATATAAAATATACATTTACACACATAGAATTTACATTTAAAAAATGAAACTATTTGACTACAAAATGGCAACAAAGAAACAACCGCTCTAAACATTCAATTTAAATTATGCCACTGATATGCGCAATATTTTTTAAATTGAATAAAACTTTATCCCCAAGGGACATTTCATCATTATTTTTTTCCCCACCATAAACCAAGCGTTCTTATAGTTTAGAATCTCTATCATAAGCAATACATGGAAGTAACCTTGCTCAAGGGCTAATCACATTGCCTCGGAGAGGAAAAAAAAACTTATTCAATGATCCACAGCTAAATACCCAAAAACGTTTGGCCACAGTGACACTTATATTGAATTAATAAAAGAAAGAATTTAAAAAAAAACACTATAAACTATAAAAAATAACAAAGCAGAAAACCAAAACAACCTAAACTCTGCCAACCTTTGATTTCTCCCATTCCGCGGATCTCAAGCATCAAACTGTAGACCAACTCCAGACGACACTGTAGCCATAGACGGGCGTCTAAGCGAGATCGTGCCTGGAAATTCTGGTAAAGATTCTGCGCATTATCCGGTTCTGTCAATCTAACATCGACAAGTTTTCTTCCAGACGGCATATTATTGGCTCCTCTCATTGAAGATGGCCTGAAAGAGATCATTGTGAATCAATTATGCATTTGACAGATTCTCTTTTGATTTTCTCTTAAGAATTGAAGGAAATTATAGGCATAACTTATTCTTTGTTTTGAATTCATAGCAACAAAATATTAATTTTCATTACATATCACAGTATGAATTTTAGTTCTTGTTTGATTTTTTTTACGCTTTGTTTTGCTTTTATTTTCATCTCTATTTGTATTTGTAGGATGAATATTTTTTATCCTTTTACCATAATGTTATTAATAAATCACTACACAATCAGACAAAAGTGTAATATCAAGGCAATGAAAAATAATGAAACATGTATCCTTAATATATAAAATATCATTAACATTAATAAGCATATTTTAAGCTGATAACATACAAATTCTGCACACAGCAATTCACATCTAAATATTATATTCATTAATTGTAATGTTGTAGCATCATAGTGTTCAGCCATCAAGAGATAAGTCCTTTATCTTTTGGTACTCATGGTAATGTATGGCAAGCTGTCATTACTTTCCAAACTATGCCTACTGTCATTGAATCCAAAATATCCCAGCAATCAAGAAAATAAAATGCTAGGTTTATAAGAGACTGTTCCAACTAGGGGCTCTGCTTTAAGTAGTATGATGTCTGTCTCTAAATCAGAACAACCAAGATCAAATCCAGATGAACGCAACTATTTGATCAGTGTTTATCACACCTCTGATCCTAGGGAAGGTAGGATCTGACATCTGGTCTGCTTAGATATGGATGAAAACCTAGGAGGTCTAATATTTATATCTAAGTTACGTTAAAACCCCTTAGTGTTTTTTTTTTTTAATCCTAAAGAGTAGGCTGCTTAAAGACACCACTGGGGAAAAAATGGTAAAAATTCATACCCAGTCAACAGCAATACTCAAGTACAATTGATTAAGTTGGTATAATTGAAAGTGGAAGAGAGGAATATATGAATAAAATCACAGATTCAAACTCAAAACACTTCAGACTATAGCCTGGCTCATGGATCATAGCTAACTGGGCTAACACTGATACCATGAAGTCAGCTCAGAATACAATTGTTCTATGTCCACCTTCAGTATATCAATATGCGATAGAACAACATAGTTCTAATTAAAAGGCATGTTTAATATATCCTATTAATTACAACATCCAAATCTCACTTAGAATAGAATAATTCCAGATTATGTTTGATCTACAGCGCCTAGAGCTTGCTCTTAGAACGAGATATCGTGCGCTTTAGAAATGTTCATATTATTATTATCTTTCATTTGGTAGCTTGCCTGACAAAAACCTAAATTGAAAACTATGCCTCCTTGAGCAACAATATTTGAAGGTAAAAACTGAGAATCACGCAAAACTATTTTTGAAAAAACATTCTGTTTCTATAGAAACGGCGTCCATCTTGAAAATAAGCAAACATTACTAAAAAAACTATCATTTTGTGACTATTCAACATTTTTTTAATTTTGACAACTACTATACATTCTTCGTGACGTAAAACGACTCAACGTGGCTGAAATGTGGTTTTACAGGAGACTTCTAAGAGTTAGCTATAAAGACAAAAGAACTAACAAACGCATTCTCAAGGAACTGGGAACAAAATTACAGCTACTTCCATCACTTTATAAAAGAAAACTTATAATTTAGGCCACACAATCAGAAACAAAAAATGCAACCAAATGAAAGTAGTGATACAGGGGAAGATAAGGGAAACGAAAAAATGGGCGTCCAGAATTGAATATCATTGTGAGCATTAAAAGTATAACTAACATGACAAAAAATGCAGCATTCAGACTGGCATAGGATCGCGATGGTTGAAGAGAAGTCACCAGGATATCATCGTTGTCGGCTACCGTCAAAAGTGACGATGCTGACAGGTAATAGGTATACATTCTTCACATGTAAACGGAGGTACTCAGCTATATAAACCATCATATCAACTTTGGTAGATATATGTACGTAAGTTTATAAATGATGGTTTTTCTAGAGGTGCAAGGTAGGCAAAAATGTTGAACTGCAGAAAACCACAAAATGGGTGGAAAGTTTATAAGAACAATGAGAGATTTATTATAGTAAACCATCGATTACATTAATATCTAATACATTGTTGATATAAATATTTACAATAAACAATAAAGACATGCTCAAGAGGTATTTTAGGCCAACAAAACAATTTTTTTTTTTTAAATAAATGCAAAAATGGGAGGAGCTTAGTCCCTTAAAGTTAATTTATTTTGATTTCATAATGGGTATTATTGGGCATTAAACAATTGTACTTTGAGGTGACAATTAATAAATGATATTATAAAAGTCTAAGATATACAGTTCTGCATGCATTCTGTATCCTTGTTAGGATCGACTATACCAGGATTATATGAAACAGCAATCTAGAAGTATTAACTCAGGAGTATTCGATTTTGAGATGAGCCGTCATATATATATCATTGTTTTAAAATTTGAAACTGATATATCAATGGTTGCGATAAATAAAAACAAACACGATTATTACCTTTCATATAAGCTTACATCCTCCCTGCAAAAAGCAAGATATACAGAATAAGCAACACACAGTATGTTAGAACAAACCATAAAATACATCATAAATGTTCAATTGTTTTTCTCGTTATAATTTGACACATAAATATTTGAAAGAGTTTAAATTCAAGTGATACCTGAGAAGCAATGAGATAAATATTTCTAATTAGTTCCCTCAATTTCAAATGCCTGTCATTGGAATTGGATTTACTGTTTTACGGCATTTTTTATTAATAACTTTTTTAAATATTAAGCTTCTATCATACCATGCTTTACATTTTAGCATTGACTTGAAATACACCTTTATAAAAATGATTTTTATCTCAATGTTAAAATGCATGTCCATGATTCATCTTGAAATAAAACTCTTTTATCTAATATCTCATCCCCATAGTATATAGAATTACAAGTGAAGGACTTTGACACGATCATTAAAAATAAAAAAATAATTAGCATAATTAATGGGAATACGGCAACAATTTTGAAAAATTTCCTTCTTACTTCATATCATTATTCGACTTGGATGGAATAAAAAAAATTTGTTAATTGTATTTTCAAAAAAAAATTGTTTGGATTCAAAGCACTTCACATGTATTATTATCAAATATATAATGAAAATGAATAACTTTCAAGTATATTATTACAAGCATCAAATAATACAGCAAAATCACATCAATTTGAGTGTAGTGAAACCATAAAGCATAATATTGTAAATATTACATTACAATGAATAACCATCATTACTGAGATCATATATATTGCTATCATCTCCTTATTCAAAAATGAGTGACAAAAACATCAGTAACAAGCCACATCAAATGTTAAAATTATAAAATAATGACTTTAAAATATCTTCCTGACATAAAGCAAAAGCACACAAACATAATAACAAGCTTTAAATAATAAAAGAATAAATATTAATGATACATAAACATTCAATATCACATATAAATATCTAAATCAATTTGCATTTTAAACTTATATAAATATATAATAAATAACCCATTAGAATGATAAGATCAGGTAATAAGATGAGGTTATAAAAGGTTAAAAAGCAACATTAATAATCTGTATACAAGTATTCATATGAACCAAATCAGAGCATTATTTTACTAACAGTAGCAGCAAAAATCACACACAAATATAGAAAGATAAAAGATAACTTGTTCTGTGGCACAAATGCCATCTTCCATTAATCTTCAATCAACCACTCGGTTCTTTTGTCAAAACATAATATAATAACAATTAAAATATCAAAGTGCCAACATAAAGCAAGATAATGAACGCGCTCTACATAATAAGAGATAACGACATATATTTGTCATTGTCTCTGTTGTGTAGAGCTCTTCCATACCTGTTTCTTTATTGGTGTATTTTTAAAACAATTGAAATTAATATGCTTTTAGTTTTTAACTAAAGCTAAAATTCTTTAGTGATTGAACTCTATAGTAACATCTTCACATTTTCTTGACTGATATGAACATGTATATGTACTTTAAATGCAGCTAAATTGCATTTTTCTTCCAACTCCTTACTAAGTAAAAATGTCCAGATGAAAATCACAGTCTTTTGTTTTTGTTTTTTTTTAATTATTTAATTGTCTGTTTTGTTTATCTGCTGTTTTGGTTGTTGTTTTGTTTGTTTTTTTGTCGGTTTTATTTTTATTTGCTGTTTCCATTACATATTTAATATAATACCTGCTTTATAAAGATTATTATTTTAGATAGTGTACTTTTGTAAATACACTAAAGAGACAATTATCCCTGAACTTTTACTCACTCATCAGCACAACCAACTAATAAAAATAAGTCATAAAAGAAAAAAAATTACCTAGGAGGAGGAGGGTGAGGTTTCTTCTGTTTTAGAATTTGAGAATTCTGCAGCATTTGTAAAGCATGCAATACAGTCCTGGCAGCCATCGGACCATGATGTTTTTGTCTGGCGATACAAGCTTGCTCCAAGCGGCACAAGACCACAAGCTCTATCTCTGCTGCAGACATACCTTCAACTCCTGTATTTGATGACAATAAAGTTTTGAAAAAAAAACAAATTAATAAACAATGATAACTAATGATCTAAAGAAACTTCAAAAATATGATACCCTGCAAGATCAGAAGATCCTAACAGCAGAAGTATAGTCCTGCCTTATCTAAAATTATACATAACATATACAATTGACTTCACTTGTAGCAAACTATAGATTTATATACTTATTTATACACTTGTATATCAAATATCTTAATATTTCTATTCTTAATATTTCTATACTTAAATAATCTTATTTTTATGTACTCTTATTCATTTATAAACTGTGCTTTATTTTTAAACCAATAATAAAGAATATTTCAATTCAATTCAATTCAAGAATGTTGCTCTACACTAACAAAGCGTGCTTATAGTAATGTTCAAATAGTTGAGTCAGTTGGCACATTGAAAGAAAAAGAAGATTACCATGTTTCTCATGAGCAGCATTTTCTGTGATGACGTCGGCAATGGTGGTTACCATCTGGTCCGACATGCTGAGTAAGATTCCTTTGATGTCCTCCAGTGACAAGTTACGACTACCGTCTGAAAACCTGGCTTGTGGTTGACCACTTGCATCTTCACTCTCAACATCTGCAGTAGGGAATAAGTAAAATTAAAAGTAAGCTCTTCTTAGACCATGATGCTGGTGCCTATTTCAAGTATCTAAGGTGAAAAAGAGTGAAGATTCACAATCTCCCCTGGATATGATGTCATGTATATCAAAGGTTAATTTCCCCATTTTTGTAAACCAAGACTGATTAAACACCTAGATGAGAGGGAAGGGGTGAGGAATGTGAGTAAAGTGTCTTATCCAAGGACACCAGCAGTAATACTTCAACAGGTCTCAAACTCATAATCTCATGGTCATAAGCGGAGGTCCTTAGCCATTCCACCACCGTTACCACTGTATATATAATTAGAGTTTTTGTTTTATTTATAGAATGGGTTTAGTTTTTCTTTACTCCAAATTATTAAAATTATAACTAGCTCTCCTTAAAAATGCACTTTCAGTAGAATGTATTGTAATTTCAACATTAAAGTGTGACTGACTAACCACAAGTCAGTACACACTTTTAAGTCAATACCACATCATTTGACATAGTTATGCTCAATTCAAGATCTCTTAGTCAATAGATTTGTAATAGCAAATTATTAAGTAATTCCCCGTTAGCATTTACATAATATTGAATAAACAACATCAAATAAAAGGAAAAGGAGAAAAAAATGTAAACAAATCAACCTGATTTTACTTCATAAAAGAGAAAAAAAATCAGAAATTAAACCATAACAACCTCTCCAGTTGTATTTAAGAGACTTTGCGAGTATCAACCTCAAAGAAAACTCTCATATGATACTAGACCTGGATAACTTATCATCTGATTGTTGATAAATAGTTAATTGTAGTATGTATCTTTGCTTACATAAAGCGCCATTGAGCATTCATTAATGGAAAGGGCGCTATAAAAATCACCATTATTATTATTATCATCATCATCATCATCACCACCACTACCACCACCATCATCATCATCATCATCATCACCACCACCACCACCATCATCATCATCATCATCATTATCATCATCATCATCACTACCACCATCACCGTCACCCACCACCACCATC
>JAUEKR010415962.1:0-12786 GCA_031762895.1 Corambe burchi
ATGAGCTCTTTCTTCTTGACAAGGTGATTCGGTACTGTGGGTAATGGGTTCGAGCCCCGTACAAACTGCAATTTTTTTCATTATTTTTCTCCTCTTCTTTCGCTTCTATAATATTGTCTATTCTGGGGCATATTTATTAAGTTTTTGTCTCTTATTATGTTTAATGGTATACTGAAAGGTTATTACATCCTTGAAAATCAAAAGCCGACATATTTACTACTATTTGAACTACGTGACAAGGGGAATGAATGGGTAAGGAACATTTTGGGACATATTTTTATGCTTTGGTAGAGTGCATAGCATTTTACACATTATTGGAATGCTTCTTCATTTAACATGCGACCATTCTCATTGGACAATGAACATATTATTGGCAATGATGATAATCACAAATATTCCCAATGTCCACTACGCATGTGTAACTAATGAAGTATGAGTTGATAAGGCTAAAGCCGACACGTTTACTACTGGGAAGAAGAGTGAATAGAATTTTTATTTTGCCAAGAGGAATGCTTCTCTTTTTCAGTCAGACATCATTCTCATTGGATAATGAACCTATGGTAGCGATCCTCATCATGATTGCAATCATCAACGTTTTCATCTTCATTATCATTATCACTATTTTCTTCATCATCTTTACCATCATTATCTTCATTAGTAGCAGTAAAGCATTGTCATTAAGGATTTCTTTTCAACATCACCATCATCATCTTCTTTCTGTATGCTGACTCAGCTTGCTGAGTATTACTGTTGGCGCGTAACATCAATATATAATATTATTATCATCACCATATAATTTATTTTGTATTGTCATTATCACCATCATTATCATCGTTTATTATTCATCGTGATTATAATCATAATGATGATTAAAGGCATGATTATTGTCCTGATTTATCAAATACCGGTTTTACAGTATATAGACACAGTTGAGGCAAGGGGTATTAATAAATCATAATAAGAGACAAAGAATCATTATTAATTAAACGTTCTATCTGACTGACCTAGTGGATGGATGAGCTCTTTCTTCTTGACATGGTGATTCGGTACTGTGGGTAATGGGTTCGAGATCCGTTCTAACTGAATTTTTTTCATTATTTTTCTCCAAATCCCTTCGCTTTTATATTGTCCTTTTTGGGGCTTCCTTAATAAGTTTTTGTCTCTTATTATGTTTTATGGTATACTGAAAGGGTATTACATCCTTGAAAATCAAAAGCCGACATATTTACTACTAGTTGAACTAAGTGACAAGGGGAATGAATGGGTAAGGAACATTTTGGGACACTTTTTATGCTTTGGTAGAGTGCCTAGCATTTTACACATTATTGGAATGCTTCTTCATTTAACATGCGACCATTCTCATTGGACAATAAACATATTATTGGCAATGATGATAATCACAAATATTCCCAATCTCCACTACGCATGTGTAACTAATGAAGCATGAGTGATAAGGTTAAAACCGACACGTTTACTACTGGGAAGAAGAGTGCCTAGAATTTGTTTGCCAAGAGAATAGTTTCCTCTTTCATTCAGTGATCATTCTTATTGGCTATTGAACATACTGGCAATTTTGATAATCACAAGTGTCGCGATTTGCGTTAGGTTTAATGTGACTTACAAGCTTGAAGCCAAAGTAAACGCGTTTACAACTAAAACTCTAGGCAGAGCGGAATGAGTAAGGAACATTTTGGGCATATTATGTGTATAGGAAGCGTACCTAGCATTTTTGCATGGGAAATGCATCCTCATTGGATAATGAACATACTAGCAATAATGATAATCACAAGTATCGCGGTGTGCAGTAGGTTAAATGAGTAGCTAATGAAGCTTGGGTGATAAGGTCAAAGCTGACAAGTTTACTACTGACAAGAGTGAATACCTAGCATTTTGCACAGACGATTTTTACTCCTTTAGCCAGCGACCATTCCCTTTGGCCAATGGATATACTGGCAATCCTGATAATCTCATATATCGCAACTTTTGGTAGACTGAAAGGGTAGTACAGCATTGAATGTTATAATCGGCACGTTTACTACTTGAAATACGGGCAAAGTGAATTGGTATGGAACATTTTGGCCATAATATGCATAGGAAGTGTGCCTAGCATTTTACTTCATGGCAAAAATAGCAAAAACAACTACAAACAAGTAACAACAAACAACAAGAAGACAAAACAAAAACTAAAGGCTTTCTTAAGTTGAGAAATACTTGAAACAAAAGCAACAAACAAACAACGAACAAAAAACAAAAAAACAAAACAAAAAACAAAAAAACCTACAGATTTTCTTAAGCTGAGAAATATCTGAAACAAAAACAACAGCAAACAAGAGAGCAAGTAAAGTAAATTTTGCGACTGAGTTATGAATGGTAGTTATTACATTTTCTTGGAAATACGTTGATCCGATATTGAGAATGCTATTTATTCAACGAACATTGAGATTTACATCTCTTCTTATTTCAATTTTGTCAACCGACTCAATTGTGCTTGTGGATTAGTGTTGACTGGGTAGGAATCGTTCTAATTTTTGTCCGGTTGGCGGTTTTTTGTTTTGTTTTTGTTTTAAATCGCCAAGGCATTTTTAACGTGATTAGATGTAAACAGGGGACCACTTAGTTTTTTGTCCCTATCCGAGCAGACTAGGTGTCAAATCCTACCTACCCTAGGATCAGGGGGTGGGAAAAACGCAGAACAAATATTTGCGTCCAGCCAGATTCGAACCCGGGTTAGATATCGTTACTATTGTATCATTGAGCCCTCATCTTTAGAACAAAACTTGGGCTCAAACTCGGAACCCTCCAGCATCCATTGCTAACATTCTGAGTTAATAATAGATTACCAGACGCTGATGAAAGACGAGAAATTATGAATTTGACACTTTTAGCATTTAATTAATCTCGAAGATAGCCTTGTTCATTAACTTAATGATAATACCATGGCGTCCGTCTTAAGTAATGCAGAATCACTTGGGGAATGTAGAATGGGAGAGAGAGTCTTTAATTTCTATAGTTGTTTATTAACTGAAAGAGTGCTAAAGTAGGCCCAATCACGATGAATGGTCATTAAATGATTATAGGATTAGTGTTGATAAGACTGAATATCTCACAACAGTTAAAATAGGAGTAGATGAGGAAGAATGAACCAAAGATAATGGATAGCAGCAACCCACTGAGATGAGTATATAACTCATGAGAGATAAGAGATAGGTAGATAGATAGGTAGAGAGAGAGAGAGAGAGAGAGAGAGAGAGAGAGAAAGAGAGAAAACGACAATGGAGTCACAGAGAATGTCCGGTAGATATATATCTGAAACAAATTGAGACATCAGGAACGAACATACCTTCTTTTTCTCTCTCAATCTCTCTGTCTCTCTCCTCTCTCTCTCTCTCTCTCTCTCTCTCTCGCTCTCTCTCTCTCTCTTTCTCTCTCTCTCTTTATCTCTCTCTCCTCTATCTTCTATCTCTCTGCTCTCTCTCTCTCTTTCGCTGTCAAATTCTCTCTATGCCACACTCAACTCTCCACATCAATATCCCTCCCTCTCATTCTTTCTCTCACGATCTCTCGTTCTCTTTTTGCCTTATGTTACTGTTTCTTATTTTCCCTGCCTCTGTCATCCTCTCTCTCTCTCTCTCACACACACTCTCTCTCTCTCTCTCTCTAGACCATCTTCCGCTCTTCTTTCTCTTTCTCCCCATACTTCTATGGCAAACGACAAGCGATCTCAAGCTGATACTAACCAAAATGTATGACTATTTATTACTACTGGGCTACAACCTGCTATTTTAGTTCTATGATATCGCTATCGCCACCATCGGCAAAATCCACTCCCCCGAACGAAAACCAATCCCATAAATTCCGGAAACTGATTACATTTTCCTGGCAACTTGTCAATAGACTGAGACTTCGACTGATACTCTCCCAGTTCCTTTTATGAAGGATAGTTGAGCCTCTGTAATTGGGACTGTCACACGTCTGGAAACCCGGTAAATTGAAACAAATCCTAGACAGCCAATTGTATAAAAATATCAAATTTTAACACATAAATCTAGAAACCCTTGATAATTGGAACGTGGGACGATTTCGTATATAATATTCACCGAGGTCTCCCAATTAACGAGGTTCAACTGTATCAGAAACAACGTGGCGAAAAATTGCCGCCAATTTCGGTGACTAAGGCCATAAAAATAGATTTTGGCGGGAGATATGAACGAGCTGCGAACGCGAAGAAGAGATTACCACGTGGTTTGTTCGACTTGAGCGATCAATGTCATGAGACGTCTTGTCAAATTAAAAAAGAATGACGCGGATGGGTGGGTGAGTGATGGAGGAGGCAACAAGGGGGGCGGGTCAATAGTGAGGCCCTATAATTGGAACCTTCGGAAATAGGAAAAAACCATTTGAATTGAAGCGAAAGTCTAGACGATTAATTGTTTTAAAATTAGCATAAATTATCTCATTTATTGAGAAACCCGGGTAATTAGAACTACTATATTGTAATCCAACGAGGGATCTCAAGGAGCAAATTTTAACAAGACACACTCTATGGGTGAAACTTCATTAAGACAAAATTACAGAAGTGAAAGAACAATAGAAAATAAAGAAAATGATTAGAACCAGATACGATTCCATGGACGATGACACCGATTTTTATCTTTCTTCTTTCAATTTTTTATTGCCTATATTAGGATTAACGTACTGCCTTTCGGCTTTTTTTTCTTCTATGGTGCATTGTAACAGCATTGATATAACTATGATATAATAAATTCATATTCTAAAGGTTCTCACAATAAGTCACAAAGCTCAGTATCAATCGATCGTATATTTTATTATTAATGATCAACAATAAAATTATCGTCAATCTAATCACCTCGAGCATTCTCTAAAGTTAAAAAAGAACAAAAAAAAAAACAAACTTTCTTTTTAGTTCCGATCCTAATTTTTTACTTTTACAAACAACAGCAACACAACAAACATGAGGGATACTAACTCAAATTTCAGTCAGAGTAATAACTAATACTTATAACAATGAACACAAAACACAATATTAAATGCAATAGATTCTTAACATAATATAATACCACCAAGAATAACTCCATCTGAATCGAACCAAAAATTACAAGATTGAAACCAACACTTTTTCTTTTTCTTATTGCTTTCATAATCTAGTGAATCAGTAAGTGACATTTTTAAGCCTCTGATCCGGTTTTAGCTATTGGCCAGTTAATAGACGCCAGGGAACACAACTCCGTCTATGACAGACTAGATAATTATCTCCCTTGTCGATACAACTTTTCAAGCAGAATTGACCGGTGCATCTCAGATCAATATCAAGCGTCACAGGAATATTACAACAGATAAAAAAGGAAATGACCAAATGCTGCACTTTTGGATTTTGACTTTGTGTCGTTGCATGCATAATTCTTTAAATTTAATCATTGACTGGTGTTATTTTGCTTTTTGTTTTCATTTTGGGTTGTTTTTATTTGTTTGTATTTTTGCTTCTTCTTTTTTTGACATTTTTTATTCGCGTTTTTATGTTTTTGGTTTGTATTTTGGTTTTGTATCTGATATTGTTTACCTATCAAATCAACACCAACATCCACACAAACACAATCCAAAGAAAAAGTCACCGTTGATATATTATACAACTAGGGAAGAGAAAGGGTGTGAGATCTCAACTGGAACTAGACAGAAGACAAACACAGTAATAAAAAACGCGTCGGTAAAATACCTTCTTCAGCATAGAAAGGACAAACGAGATAGGTGGAAGAGAGAGATAGATAGATAGAGAGAGAGAGGGAGAGAGAGAAAGAGAGAGAGAGAGAGAGAGAGAAAGAGAGAGAGAGAGAGACAAGAATTAAGCGTTAGTTCTTGACTGTCTGTCTCACCTATCTCGTTTGTCATTTGTATGCTGAAGAAGGTATTTTATAAAACGTTCTTTGTATTTGTGTTTGTCTTCTTTCTTTCTAGTTCCAGTTGAGATCTCACACCCTTTTTTGGCCACACCATCAACAACATAATAACAACAGCCAATCACAATCTCATTTATTTATATAGTATTGAACATTTTATCCTTAAAACAGATTTTCAACTAGAATGTATTATTATGTAAGCCACATTTTTAAAACATACCAACATAAAATAATAAAGTCATTTTAACATCATTTTAATTCATACCACACATCATTTTAAGATGCATTTTGTTGCATTGTATGACAAAACACAATTAATCCAATTTTGTATCAACTTAATACATGCATTCTTCAAATAATTATTACTTCACTTTTGTGATACTTTCATAATATAATCTAGATATCACTCATGTAGTATTATCATAATCATCATCATCAATACGATGTTATTCATCATCGTCATGATCATCATTATCTTCATCATCATCATCACCGTCATCATAACCACCATCGTAATCATCAGTATCACCACCAACGTCAACATTATCATAACTTCCGTTATCATAATTGTCAACATCACCATTATCACCTTAACTATGACAATCCCCACCATCAGCACTATCATCATAACCTCCAACAAAACCACTATCATTATCACCATTATCATTGTTATCATCATCATCATCATCATCATTTTCTTCTTCTGCTTCCCCAACCCCATTATCACCACTATCATCATCACCAGCTCCACCATCATTATGATCGCCACAAAATTCACTGACAGCATTATCATCACTATCACTAGCCTCGTCACCATCACCATCATCATCATCATCTTCACTATCGCCATCATGATAATAATGACGAGTGTAAGTAATCATCTACACGTTAAACAGGAAATGGTCTATGCACATTTATACACGTCAAAGATCTTCGCATACGTGTTAAGCTTAGAATAATCATCACCATCATCATCATCAGCATCATCTTCTTGATTATGATCATCACCATTACTATCACGATCATCATCAATATCATCATCATCATCATCACCATCATCATCATCCCGATAAACATCATCATCATAATCATCATCATCATCATCCACATTATCATCTTAATCAATGACATCACCATCATCACCATCACCAATACCATCACTATAGTCATCGTCACCATTTTATTGTCATCGTCACATAATAATATGATGATATTACCATCATCATCATCATCATCATCATTATCATTGATATCATCAATACCATCAGTACTAACTGTCATCATCCCCATAACCTCCACCAACATCACCATCATAATAATAACAATTGCATAATCACTACCATCATCATCATTTACATCACCTGCAATATCAGCACCAGCATCACCATTAGCACCATCTCCATGATAGTCACAAAAGTTAAAGACAATATTTTCATCACAGCCAGCATCATTATCATCACAACCCAAGTTAATAATATCAGCTATCACCATCTTTATTATCAATCTCATCATCAAAATCATCATCACCATTATCGTCATGATTACCACCATAACCATCATCACAATCATCATCACAAATAATAGTGACGACTGCATGTATAATAATATACTCGCTACTAAAACTATAACACACCAACCAATCCTAGCAGACGTGTCAAGTATAAACTGTTTACACAATCAACTCGACCACCTGGATTACATCTCGACACTAATCGCAGCAGTTACATCGCGCATGCGCGTAATCAAACTTCCGTTGATGAGCTCTTTAACGAATCGACTTCCGCTACAAATGAGCATAAAAGATAGTTTACGATTTTACGGCTTTCCTCGTATTTTAAACAACACCGCCGGCGAGTTCCTGGTCTCGCTTTTTTATTTCATTTTCATTGTATACAGTGGAACGTCTTCAGTTTGGACCCTCAGTAACTGGGAAACCCTGTCAAATTGGCACGCAATCTGAAGCAACGAATTGTAATAAAATTCATTATATTTCACCTTTCGCCATCGGAAATGTCGGTTAATCGGGATGACTTTCTAGTCTAGTCATACGATAGTCGCCCCAATTAGAGAGGTTCAACTACATATTTTGAGACTTTTTGTTGATATAAATGATGGACCTTCGGAGCTGCTCGGTAATTTACGGTTATTTCCGCCGTGTTGCAAGTAACTTTTACGGGAATTTCAAGGGACATAAGATAAAATTGGGGATTCCCGCTGCGTTATAGTTCTCTACATCAAAAAGACACTCGACGTGAATAATAATGATATTACGAGAGCTGTTTAAAAATGGCGTTTGTGGTTTTTCCTTTGGTTGTTTATGGTTTAATGAGCTCGTTTATAAGATTATCATTATTACGATGATTGCGTAATTATTAGGGATAGTAGGAATTTGAGTGTAGGCTGGATTGTGGTATAAGGAAAAAGGGTGTGATATCGTTTATCTTATGATTGCATTTTTATAAGCGTGTTAATATTAATAGACTAGATCCAGTGAATATGCCTATGAATGTGTGTCTGCGTGTGAGAGGGTGCTTGAGAGATATATAAAGAGAAGTAAAGTAAGTAGAAAGTAAGAGCTATTGTTTGACTAGTTTAGATTCGATACTCAACCATTGACTTTATCGGGAGAAAACTCCAAGGTAGACTAGGTTACAATTGTTTTTTACTCTATGTGAGTAGCCTACTGGATAGAGGAGCTCTTTATTTTTAGCCAGGCGATTCGGTGCCGAGGATCGTTGGTTCCGGAGCCGCTCTAGCTGTAATTTGTTTTCATTTTTTTTCTCCTCTTCTTTCGCTTCTATATTGTATATTATGAGGTTTACTTAATAATTCAATTTCTCTTGCAATGATTTATTAATACCCCTTGCCTCAACTGTGCCTATATATTCCATGCTTCAACTATATCAATCCTGGTAAAGCAAGCACAATGATATAACAATAAAAAAGATAAATTCATGCTACAATCGTATACCAATATCCACCAATCATATTTTCCAATCTTCTCATAGCGGAGAGCGTTAATTTCCCAGTTCCCATTTCAACGGCCCAATATCATCTTGGCGAGAATGGAGGTGAAAACGAGGCTCGGTTATGGTGCGATGGCCCGGATAACAATCCCATAAACCTTCAGTCCGTTGAGTCTTTTCTTGTCGACCTTCATCAGATTTCCTCTTCCGGTTTGCTCGTAAATCACATATAAATCATGTGACAATGGTTTTGGCGGGAAAGTATCGACGCCATTTTCGCCAGAAAATGATGAGTTCAATCTCTATGATTTTCTTATGGTTATTCGATTCACTACTATATAACCTAATTTACTTCTATGAGCTGCTGGCGATAAAATTGGATAGTCAATGGTGTTCTGTTTATATTACACTGTATGAGTTCTTTGTTAATGTGGCATCATTATACATTGTATCTCTAAAGGGAAAAGGAAGAAATAGAGAGGAAATTGTACAGAATAAGAAAGAGATAAATATTGATTGAGAGAGAAAGAGAGGAAAAATAAAGAGAGAGAGAGAGAAATGAAGAGACAGAGACAGAGACAGAAACAAAGATAGAGATAGAGAGAGAGAAAAAGAGAGAGAGAGGGGAGAGAGAGATAAACAGAGAGAGAACCGCAGATATAATCCCAAAGAAGGTGATTGATATATCGACAGAAAGAGTTAAAACATGAATAAGAGTTGCAATAATATCAGCATAAAAAGCAGCATCAACAATAACAATAAAAGAGGATGTAATGAAACGGTACTGATAAGAAGCTTTAGATAAAAATATTTTGATATGAAGTTGAATATCGTTATAACATAACAAGTTTAAATATGAAGAACAACTTCAAAGCTAATACACATATGTCTAAAGATAAATGAATCAGTTGCTTTTGATCTGTACTTTATTTTCAAACCGACAATAAAGAATATTTCAATTCAATTCAATTAGAAGAAAATGGTGGGGATCAATTTAGAAGGGTAAGAAGAAAAAAAGACAAACTACAATAACGACTACATTTTCGAAGGAAAAAAGTGATCAAAGAAAAACACCGAAAAGAAAATCGAAGGAAAAGCAAGAGGAAAATAAGAAGAAGTAGGAGGAAGAGGAGAGGGACAACAAATAGGAGAAGAAAGAGAAGAAAAGAGCAACATCTTGAAAAACAGCAGTGATAAAAAAGAAGAAAATAAGAATTAGGAGGAGATGGGCGCTGGTAGGGATTTGTAAATCAATGGTTTCAATAGAATGTCTTATAATATTTAGGATAAAATTAATCACCTTAAACCATACAACAATATTGAAAATCAGCGAACAAGCATTCTCAAAAAAGCATTATTGAAGCACACTATTAAAATCAAGCATTGAAGCGTATCAAATAAGGGTGATACTTTATTGCATATGACCTCAAAAATGAATGTATTGTAGAAAAAAAGGAATTTCTTCTTATTATACCAGTACAAATAAACGTATTTATATTGTATTTTGTTTTATCTGCTTCTCTCCATCACATCCTCTATCTTTATGTATCTATTAATTAATCTGTTTATTATCGTTTATCCTTCTTCCTAATTATTGGCAGTAGTTGCTAAATTGACACACCCGATGTGATTGCCGTTCGGAGACGAGCCTTCAAATTTAAGGAGTATTGTGTGTTTGGGCAGTGGAAGCAAATTATATTAAATACGTAATAGCACTCACGCATATAAGGGAGATAATTTCACTCATAATACAGAATCAACTTCCGTTTTGCAGGCGGTGTCATCCATCTAGCTTCATTCATCTTTTTATGACTTGTGCTTGTTCCAAGGAGTTTCAATACAATGGAGACTGATTGTCATTAAACCTTACAAAGCACTTCTTACTTGGGCTAAGTTTGGGATCGTGAAGACAAAGGTGATCAAAACTCCCAGGCAGCAAAAAAGCACGCTCAGGTCTGGACTTCACTCTCAACTCTCAGAATGTATCGAGTTGGTTCCTTCCTCTTTATGTCTTTTTGCTTGTCCATCTATCTGCCTGACTCTCTCGTTTTCTCTCTGTATTTATGTCTTTCACTCTCTCTGTCTTTCTGTCTTTCCATTTCTCTATATTTCAATCTCAATCTTTCTCTCTCTCTCTCTCTCTCTCTCTCTCTCTCTCTTTTTCTCTCCCTTCATCACTTTCCTTTTTTTCGCTCTCAATCTCTCTCTATCTCTCTCTCTATCTCTCACTCTCTCTCTCTCTCAATTTCTCTCTCTCTCTTCTCTATCACTCACTCTTATCTCTCTCCATTTTTATATTTGATTTACTTGACTTATTGCCTTTCGCCAGTGATGTTATTCGACTTCGCAGCTTCAGCCGTTTTGGTAATCAGGGCGCTACTTTTTATATATTCATCATGAAGCCTACAAACTATCTATTGCGACACAGTGAGTAAAACATTATTTTAAATCCAGCCTTTAATACATCCATGGCTAGTTCCTATTTTTCTTTCCGTTTGTTTGTTGTTAGTGTTTATGTTTGTGTATTCGTTGAGAGCAAGTGCATAGATAATTAGATTTGGTGCCAGGTATTAAAATCAGTGTAAATGAAGAAATATTGCCACATTAAATCTAAGATGCCTTTTAACTCTTCGTTTGAATGTATCATCGCTTTAAGATAATATAGTTCTACACTTGTTTTTTTTTAAAATATGTTTGCTTGTATCTTTTGTTGTTAAAAACGCTAGCTTTCTTTTTTTGTATCTCGGGTAATTTAGTGTGATATTTAGAATGATTAGTTCCAGCCCTTGCTATTGTTCCCTCTCTCACTCTTTCACTCTATCCCTATTATTTTCTATCCCTCTCACTTTCTCTCTCTCTCTTCTCTTTTCTTCCTATCGAACCTTATTTTTTATTTGTATTACATCCATCCTCTTTTCGATTAATATCGCCTTATCGACCTCTATCTTAATCGAGATTTCTTAAATTGTATGTTTGCATCTTTGTTCACATTAATACAACATTACAACATACTCTATCTGAATATAATTATGCACTTCTGTTTTTACTCTTATATCTTCTCTTTTTTTTCATTATTACTGTCTTTCTCATCTCTCTCTGGCACACCCTCACTCTCTATTTCATTCGTTCTTCCTCTCTCTACTTCCAAAGAATGAATTGTAAGCACTCAGGGAATAGAATCGAACTTCGGACCATCGCCGCAGTAGCCATATAAACCAGACACCTAAGCAACTGAGGTACATGAACCACTGTGTGAAACAAAAATACAAAAGAAATAAAGGGAGACTAAGAACGAGAGAGAGAGAGAGAGAGAGAGAGAGAGAATGAGTGTGTGTGTGTGTGTGTGTGTGAGAGAGAGAGATAGAGAGAGAATGAAATAAAAGATAATCCACAATTTTTATTGCGTAATTCCTAATCTCTACACGTCAGCAGAACGCTTCTATCTTCCGTCATAGATAACAATAAAAAAGTCCGACTTGAAAAAGAAACGGATCACAATAAATTGGAGAACGAAACGAAATTTGAGAAGTGCTCGCTATTTTAACTGTTGATCATGAAAGAAACAAATTTACTTCTTAGCCCGACGATTAAAAACGCACATCACAGCTCAACACGTGCAAAAGTTAAGACTGCAATCTCGTGCATTTGAAGATAACTTTGGTCTTAGTTTACCCAAAGATTACGTAGATATAGATAGACAGTTGATGGCCCTGAAAACACGTGCATTTGATGAATTAAATGTCCCTCTTCTACTGATGCCTGAATGGATTATAGTTGAGGTTTTGGTTAGAAGTGAGAAAATTGTCTTCAATTTGAAGGGATTGGAGATAGGGGAGAGAGAAAGGGGGGGGGGGAGAGAGAGAGAGAGAGAGAGAGAGAGAGAGAGAGAACAGAGAGAGATAGAAACA
>JAUEKR010416073.1:0-12783 GCA_031762895.1 Corambe burchi
TTCTGCTCTTCACAGTCGTCATTTGATTGAGGCCATGAACCGAAAGTGGGATTAGGCGCATTTTTCGGCTATATCATTGAACCATCGAGGTTTACTCTAGAGTGTTCTAGATACAGATGAGATATGATATGATACTCGATACTAAGCCAGCTTTGTTATTTACCTCTATTACGAGGAGTTAATACGAAGCCAACTTTGTTGGGTGGTTAAGGTTAAGAGGCATGTACTGGTACCCTACTACCTCCTGATAGCTTCTTCATCCCAGTATGAGTAAATGAAAGACGCATTCATGCAAGAAAATTCTCGGATTGTGTGTATCCCAAACTCCGATCCACTAAAGACAGAAAAACAACTCCCACTGTTCATTGTTACTAAGTATCTAAGTATCTACACTACTAGAGTAAAGTTCGACGGTTTGGAAAAATAACTGAGAAATATGCCTAATCCCACTTTCGGGATAGAATAGATCTGCAGCAAATGAAATGATGCCAATTCATTTGCCATTAATTTGGATCAAGTTATTCCCGTTTATTTATTTTAGTAACGGATATAATTAGAATTTTCCTAACATACCATATTTTTATCATTCTCACCACTTCGGAATTTTGCGAAAGCGTTCTCATTGCTTCGACCACATTCTCAACGGTTCGTAAAACACATTCTGAGACCTCTACAAACATATTTTAAAGCTTTTAAACGAATTACAAAGCTTTCAGATGTGTTCATAATGATATTTAACAGGGTTGCCGATTTGTAAATTTACGGAATTCCGTAAGTCACCTAAGGCATACGGAAAGTTCATCAGGCAGAAGGCATGAAAAATATTTTTGTACGGAAATGACGGAACTCATGGTCTCAGTCCAATTTTAATTTTTCATACTACTGATAGTTGATAGCACGGAAATGAAATAATGATTTTACGGAAACCGGGCATTTTTGCATACAGGTTATTTCACCCCCCTTGAGTATAATATCTGTTTTTTTTTTAATACCATTCCTATTCCCCGTTCCCAGTCTCTCATTCAAACTGCGGAAGGAGTAAAGCATTGATATTTTTTTAAAACTTCCTTGACTTGAGAGCATTGGTAGGTTTGGCAGTAGCCGGTCGGCATGCTTTTTTCAGCATTCTTCATGTGTTAGAATGGTAGTGATGGACAGAGGGGGGAAGAGAGAGAAAGAGAGAGAGAGAGAGAGAGAGAGAGAGAGAGAGAGAGAGAGAGAGAGAGAGAGAGAGAGGGAGAGAGAGAACATAATGTGGGTGGTAGGGTGATATAAATAACCCGGAAGAAGAAGGATAGAGTGCGAGAACCTTCTCTATCTAGAAGATGGAGGGTAGAAACAAAACGGAACGAGGAAGGAGATATGATGAAGAGGGAAGAGAAAAAAAATGTTATGGCGAAGTTGAGGACAGCTAAGACTTCTATTTCTATTGGTTACATTGAAACTGAAAGTCTCATCATATGATATGTGCGATCTTGTTTTATTCAATATAGATAGCATACTAATAATAGACTAGTATTATAGTGCATATAAATATAATATAAGCGGTCTGGATCTAGTCTGTCATCTCTCTATCGTCAATCTTTCTTAATATATTATGGGAATATCTATCTACTGATTATCGGCATAGCCTATCCATCTAGGCTATCGGCATGAATAATATGTATTATATCCACTGGATTTGTCTTGCTTTCTCTCTCTCTCTCTCTCTCTCTCTCTCTCTCTCTCTCTCTCTCTCTCTTTCTCTGCACATTCTATAGCTCAAAAGGCACATGTATAGATCTATAGACCTAGCCTAGCTTTAGGCCTTTATCGATCTTTTTAACATACTATTTAACACAGTTATGGTGAACCGGTAGTTTAAGTTTTAATCCCTCATCAAGACTCAAGACTAGAGATTTATCCTAATTGTCACTGTAATGCGTGCTTTGTGTGTGTGATGAGGTGTACTTCTTTGATTTTTTGATAAGATGTATGCATGTATAATACTGTGGTGTTTTTGTATAGATATTGTTTGTGTGTGTTGTTTTGGTATGTTTGTATTGGTGTTGTATGTTTGTATTGGTGTTATTGGTGTGTTTGTATTGATATTGTTTGTGTATTTCAATGTCTTGTTGGTGTGTTTGTAAGGAAGCTGTTGACTAACGCAATTAATCAAATAAGCAGCATTTTTAATCTGTTCAGGATGGTATTGGTGATTAAATCATCATATGTCATATTATTGCATCTGTGTTTAAATAAATTTGGTCAGAGCAAAGGCCACATCATTGTCTTCCGCCTCTCCCCCTACCCCATCCTCTCCAAAGCACTTTGTCTAAAAGTTCAGTAAATTTTTTAACTCTGAATCGGCAACCCTGATTTAAGTGCTTTGAGCGAAACTTAGACGTTTTTGATGCATATAAACTAAAGCGCAATTACGAAAATTGGCGAATTACCGCATTTGGTACCTTAGCCTTAGGCCTAGACTTGTAGTCCCTGTTACGAAGCATCAACTCAGGAAAATATTTGTCAAATGGCTCTCGGTAGCTCAATCGGAGATTGCCATATATTCATATATATTGTAATGAAGCTAATTGATTGGTCGACCTTCGGAATGCTGCCTTCCTCGCTAATTCCGATTTTAAACGATCTTTAATGAGCCTCTTTTGTCATGTTTTGAACCAATGAGAAAAGCTGAAAACGTCGTTGTCGGTTCATAAATCCCCTATAATAGGGAAATAACGATAGCTAGGATCTCAAAGCTTCGGTATTCCGATTCAGGCACTTAATATGCAAATAAAAATGATTCGGTATTACGATAGGGTCAAATTGAAAGTAGTAATCTTCTTCATCCCATAGGTCATTTGTATCATCCTCGGGACTTCGGCAGTTCATAAATTTTCTATGAAGACCCGGTCTAGTTGGAAAATCTCAAAATAATTCCACAAATTCGTGTTATTAGGTTGTTTTTTTTTTGCATAATATGGTATAAACACATTATGTTAAGTAATTAAAGGCCTTAATTCCATAATTTGATGCAATTAACGAAGTGCTACAAGCTGTTTAGTCTATCGGGTCTAAAAAAGTTCCGAGGCATCGGTGAGGATTTACGTCTTTGAACCATTGAGCTTTACTCTATAGATAGATAGATCTTGAAGTTATATCTGTTAACTTTCGGAACTCGTTCTTTGTTAGGACAGTTTGTGATTGGGGCACTTTAAGCGACGACAAATTACAATTAGGGAACATCCACCTGCAGCACAGCCAATAGGTCTAAAGTGGCCAAAGCCAAAGCCAAACCGTTGTTTTATGTGCGGAAAAGTGCAACAATTGAGGGTGTACAGAAATACCTGTAAGGGCTTTCCTAGTTTCTCTAGGCCTAGGCCTAATAAATTTTGTCCCATATTTCTGTAATGCATGATAAAAAAGCTTTAAACTTAAAAAATTTAAAATTAAATCTCTATTTAGACCTATAGTGTGTATACAATGTGTCAGAGATGCATTTTAAAAATATCTCTCTATGTCATGACAGTAATAAATTACCAATACTTGTATTATGTTCTTCTTCTTTCAGTTGCCTTTTTGGTTACTTGCAATTTGATGAAACTGATAATTGTCCTAAGAAACAATTGATTTTAAAGGTAAATATTGATATTTTTTTTCTCTTTCTTTTCAAATTACTGCTCATACTCCTCCCTACTTTATTCACGACCACCATCTTGTTCTCCAGCAATGCAATTGCTTATTTATTTGCATTTTTGTTTTATGCTGTATTATCCCTATTAAACGAATCATGCGCTTAGAAAATTGTGTTGTGTCTAGGGGTTTGCGGTTGTTTAAGTAAAAACATGTTTACCAGATGCCAATAGTCGATATAGACTCGACTGCATTCAGATTTAAACAAGGTTTCAATCAATTCAAATGAGCAGTTAACTTATATTTATTTAGCATCTCAGTCAACAGAGGAGGTGTTTACTATACACTATACACTGCTGATTTCAAACGTTTCGAAGCAAGTTACATTGTTTTGAGAATGGTTAGTTACATATTTTGGATTTGTTGTCTATGATTTTTTATGGGGTGCACTTAAAATAGAGATAATACCGTACTATTTTATGTAACTTCATTGTTCATCAACTTTTTTCTTAGACTTTAATTTCCTCTTTTAAAAAGCACTTTTTAAAACTATAGTTCACGTGCATTATTTTTATTTCTATCAGCTATTTGATTTACATTTAATAATGATATTAATAATAATAATGATAGTAATAATAATAATAATAATAATAATAATGATAATAATAATAATACATAACATTTCTATCTATCTGTATCTAATGTTTAGTTGATAAACCCTACAATGGGTATCACATCAACATCGAAGTGCAGACTAGAATGCTTCTACGTCTGGAGAGTTTATGATGTCTGCACTGAGTCTATTCCATTCGGGAATCGTCATGGGGAAAAACGACTGTCTATGAGCGGTTGTTCGTATCTGTATGTGCTTGTATGAATGAACGTGATATGAGCGTGTTCTCGAATCAGATGGTTTCAGAATATCCATAGGAATTGCAGCAGCCCCTGATATTATCTTGAAAAATAAAGTCAAGTGCATTTCTTGAAGTCGAGCTAGTTGACTTTTCCATTCCAATTCCTTTAGCAACTCTAGATACACTGGATATACGTATATAATTGCTGGTTACGAATCTGGCTCCCCTCCTTTGTACGTTTTCGATCTGTTGTTGATCACTGATAAGATGCGGATCCCAAACAGTGGCACAGTAATCTAGGATTGGTTGAACCAGTGCGCTTTATGCAGTTTTCTTGATCGAAACCGTACACGATCCAAAAGTGCTTTTGAGGAAAGCCAGGGTTTCATTGGCTTTGCTGCAAGTGTAAGTGATATGGTTTTTCCAGCTTAGGTTTTTTGTTATTATGACTCCAAGGTATTTTGCTTTCGTTTCTACATGGAGTGTATGACCATGTAACGTATATGTAGCAATCATTGGTTTACGTGGCCGTCCAATGCGCATGATATTGCATTTTGATGGGTTAAATCGCATTCCCCATGTTGTGCTCCATTTCTGAAGGATGTCACGTCTACCTGCAGCTGATGTTGGTCTGTGTCATTTCTGATTGTACGATACACAAGACAAAAATCAGCAAATAAGCGGATGGTGGTTTTGTTATATACCATGTTTGGGAGATCATTGTTTATGTAGAAAATGCAACGGTCCAAGAACAGTACCTTGGGATACACCAGATATAACTTTCCCTGGTTCAGATTTCATACTCTCAATAACAACTCTCTGTGTTCCATATTCGTCTATTTTTATTTTTTCACTCATTTTTGACATTGTTTACTCTATGCTTTTTTCTTTAGATCTCCAGTATATAAACTTCATTTTTAATGGTTTTAAGTTTTATGATGTTGATTAATTAATTTATCTTGAAAATTTTAAAACATGTTTATTTTTTACTAATTTTGGAGAAGCTAATCAGAGATGTTTCCAAAAAACTTGCAGACGCTATTGGGCGCCTTTCTAGCTTTGATCTATCGTAAGTGATGGGATCTATCAGTCAAAATGAATAGCAGATTTGTTTAAGAGTTTTAGTTTCTTTTAATAATGACTATAAAAGTTTGGACATCCTATGTAAATGGTTTTTCCTCAATACTCAATGCAATTAGTGAAACAGATTTTCGAAAGAGCTAAATTTTGTTTTTACTATCTCTCATATATATTTAGACTTACTAGCTGGTCAAAAAAAAAGAAAAGAAAAGAGTGTTCCATTATTAAGTCTACTGTCTCCCAAAAATGTCTCAGAATAGCGACAGTCTAATATTGTCTTACTCTTATTCCCTTGTTTTTATATTATTATTATTATTATCTTTCTTTAATTTCCCCATGTCAGGGCATTTCTTACTACGACAAGGTAATTAAAGACAAGCTGAAGGCCGCTGGTCTCACCTCCTTATCACTGGCAAATCTAGACGAGCAAAAGAGAGCGGAGCAGCAGAAGAAGGTGAACATCGACCCTAACATTTACTGTCATCTGGGTCACTTGCACTTGTTGTCGGAGGATTTCCCTAAAGGTTAGATACGGTCTTTAAAGATTTGGCTTTATTTCATTGTTCAAAATAAAAAATAAAAAATTGCTTCAATGGTGCAGTGGCTAAGGGCATGGTGTGTGTGTTGTGATCATGAGGTTGAACGTTCTAGTTTAGATTGTGGCGTTGTGTCCTTTGGGAAAAGAACTGCATGCATTCTTCACCCCAATCATGGTGTTAAAGACAAGAGCTGAGAAAGTAAATGTGTGATTGATTGGTGTCCCTTCCTGGTGAGAGATTGTACATCTTAAGCTCTTTTGTACCATATAAAACACAGATAAGCATCAGGCTCATGGACCTGGTCTGAGAAGACGGCTTACTTGCATTACTTTACTTTATTATACTGAAGCTGTGATTTGTTTAGTTCGAAGATATTCAAACCCCCCAGAAAACCAACCCCTCTGACAATGGTTTCAAAATGGTTGAAGTAATGCTTATTGACTAATTCAAAATTCAATAGAAATTATCTATAACAGTTTTCTCCTTTGAAGAATTGTTTATATGAGGTGTTATTGTATTTAGATTGTATAATAAAGAGTAAATAAGCTCTTCTTAGACCTAAAGGTCCATAAGACTGGTACTTATCCCCGGTTTCATTGGGGCAAACGAGCGAAGCCTGAATAGGAAGCCAGTTTGTCACATGTTACTATCCCAGTCACATTAACTGGTACTCATTTTAATGCCTGGATCGAGTGAGGAATGAGTCTAAAGTGTTTCCCAAGCACACAACACTTAGACTGGGGTTCGTAAGTCCAGACCCTTAGGCACTTACGCCACCGATTGTATAATAAGACTTGCCTAATGTCCCAAGTAATCCGATTAAAAGAAAAGGAAATATCTCCGAGTTCAATCACAATAATTTAAACTATATTATATTTTCAGTTGTTTATGAACTCATTATTTGCTTTAAATTACATGTGTATTATATGTGGTAACCATAATGATGATGGATGAAACTCTTGCGCAATTCAATGATTTTTAATAACTCAGTGCTCTTATTATATTCCTTTATTTTGTGTCTTTCACAGCTCTTTCTGCCTATCAGAAGTTTTGTAACATTCAGCCAGAATATTGGAAGGTATGTTTTACTTCTTACCTGTTTTAATTTTTTGTTTGTTCTTCTTTCAATTTTGCCAACTGATTCAATGTGCGGATTTTTAGCAGCCTTCTCTTTGCGATTAAAAACCACCAAGGGATTTTTAACATACTTAGATTCAGATGTAAACACGAGACCTCCTAGAATTTTTTTGTCCGTATTCGAGCAGACTAGATGCCAGATCCTACCTACCCTAGGATCAAGGGTGTGAAAAAAGCAGGACAATCCAGCTGGATTCGAATCGGTGTCGTTAGATTCAGAGGAAGAATCGTTACCACTGTACCATTGAGCCCCCGTGTATGATGTAAGCACAGTTGACTACACTTAAAGTGAACCTACAGGCCTAGTCGACTACATTACAATTACTGTGGTTTTAGAGATAGCTTTAAAAAAAAAGGTCTTGATGCCACAAGCTTTTCATTTTTCAAATAATTGTTCTGTATAAAAAAAATATATTCTTTTAGAATGATATAATAAATGGCGATGGATCTTTATTAAGCATTTTTATGCATGTTTGGCATATATTTTTTTTAGTTTAAAATATTTTTTTTACCAACTCTTTAAGTTATGTCGTGGGTTGGCGAGGAAAAAGTATTGTTAGTTGCAAAGTTTGCTTTGTATGTTATATTTAGTATGTGTGTAGCATGAGTGACTGTTCCACAATAACAATATTGCTACTTCGGAAATTGTTTACAAACTACCTTTTTGTAATAAATTTTCAATCGAGTCAACTGTTTTGCAGTATCTTTAGCCCATAACTGAGTGTCATTATTCTAGGTTACTGGAATTTCCATTTTACCAGGTGACCCATTTATATGTAATACGGCGTGTTTGGAACCTCTGAAATCGGGGAAACTTGGTAAATTGGCACAGAATCACAGGCAATCAATTGCTATAAATCATCATTATTTTGACCTCGCTACTCTGGAAATCTTGGTAAATGGGGGGACTTTCTTATCTACAGAGAGGTCCAAATTAGTTTGGTTCCATTGTACTTGCTACTCTGGCCATTCCTGGTAATTCTGATTTGTAAACATCACATGTTTTATATGAGTTATGTCCCTTCCATTTAAAAAAATTCACTCCACAATGGTCAGTTTGTTTGGCATGATTTTATTGCTGTAATTTCAAGGCTGCATTAATGTTACCTATTTTTATTATATCTTGGAAAAAAAAAAGAGAAAAAGCTGTGATCTGTGGACCTTAGTTTTGACTTAAATATAATGTCAATATTCTTCGTTGAGTATGAATTATATTTTATTTTAAAAATAAGAGTGATCTTTAAACCTTGGTTTTGACTTAAAATATACCAATATTCTTCCTTGAAGTATGAACTATATATAATTTTAAATATAAGAAAAAGAAGTGATCTGCGGCTCATATGCGTCATGTGTACTTACTACAAATTTCCTTCCTTTCTTGTTTTCAGGATGCTGCTTTTCTTTATGGACTGGGATTGGTCTACTTCCATTTCAACGCCTACAAATGGTGAGTACCTGCACATATCATATATATTGTCCATTATTGGATTATTTACAATTTATTTATTTATAATGCTTATTTCATTTTGACTTTCACTTTCATTCTCTTTTGTATGATTCTTATTGTTACTCATGGTGTATTGTGTTTTACCTTTTCATCGTTTTTGACATTATTTCCTCTAAGGTCTTTAAGCCTTAGTTATGTATTATAGGCTTACCTATCATTTAGGCTTTATCTTTTGTCTTTACCACTACTACGTCTCTCTTTCTCTGTCTCTCTATATCTCTTTTGATTGTTTGTTTGTTTCACAGATGAAGTAACTTTTCCCCAAAGGTATTCATTTCTGTCTTTTTCTTACTTTTATGTAAAGCTTATTCATGGCTGTTTATTTGTTTGCCATAGGCCAAGGTCATAGTGGCGGCACTTATTTTTTTCATATCCCCCCGCCCCCCAACCTATCTATTGTCCCGTCATATGCTAGGTGGGTGTGATATCACAATAGGGTGTCCTTTATTTATTTTGTACTTTGCTAATGTGTCAGCTATGGCTATTGACAATGTCTCAATTCTGAACACTTAAATTAGTAGGCTTCTGAAGATGTTATTATTCTAGCCACTGAAGGAAGTCAATGATTTATAATAGAAGCAATCAGATTTGACTTCAATATATCCTTTCTTATTGGGTTAAAATCATTTATTTTGTGTTCATGCTATAAATTTATTACTTAAATGAATAAAATAAATATGGTATGGAAAAAAATGCTTCATTTCATTTTCTAGGTAATTTTCGTCTGATAACAGAGATGTGATAATTGTTTAGGGCTTGTTATTATTTGTTAGAAATTTTGAATGTTTATTTGGAACTTTTACTAATGAATATAGAAGATTGATTGAAATTCACGTTAAAATTATGGAACGGGTTATAGATGGATGTACACCTGATTAGATTTTTTTCTTTTTTCTTTTTCTGCCTTTATGCAATAGAGAAGATGATGTACAGTGACCTATAATTCAAATCCTTGTCTATAATCATACATCTCTCTCATCTTAATCTCTCCTCTATATCCCTCTCTCTCTCTCTTTCTCCTCTACCCCTCTCTATCTCTCATCTTATGATCCCCTCTTTCCCCTTTTTCTCTCTCTATCTCTCATCGTATGATCCCCTCTTTCCCCTTTTTCTCTCTCTATCTCTCATCGTATGATCCCCCTTTATCCCTCTTTCTCTCTATCTCTATCTCTCATTCATAAATATCAGCCTCAATAACATGCTCTTTTTCAATCACCTTCTCCCCACCACCCCTTTCCTTCTCTTGTTTTTTTTTATGACTTAACTATTCATAGCACCAGTTGATAGAAGCTCATTGTAGAGAAGATAAGTTTTGTCACAGACATAGAAGCAGTAAAGTTTATACTTGTTTTATGATGTGGTCATGGGGGTCACTGAAAATGAACTTTATGACCTTATGCTTCTCATCATTTTTTTGTGTGTGTGGCTTTGGTTCTGTGTGTGCTTATCATTTGATTTCTTATGGTGCTGCGTATAAATGTATGATATATATCTACACTTATATATGTAAAATTTATGTATATAATATATTTTAGGACTTGAAAGTGCTTGAGTCAGGCTACAGACTAAACTATACATGCTATAGGTTTCAAATCTGGCATGAAATTAACATTTTGGTACTGGGAAGATAAAGTTTATCATTAAAAGCTGTTTGATTGAAGTATGTAATTTTTTTTTTAATAAAGGGGCTTTAGGAATTATTATGTAATTCCTCTTAATTACAATTTCTTGTTTCACATTTTATCTTTTAAATATCTATAGATATCTACCAATTAGAATACAGTTTATTTGTGATTTTTCGATGGGTTTTTCTTTGAGTTATTTATAGCTGGTGAGAAGTGATATAAGAGACTAAGCCTAGACGCTTTCCAAGTTACACTCTTTAACTGAAATGAATTCTCTCTATATCTATCTGCCTATCTCTTTCTCAGACACATTGAGAGAATTACCTGTTGAAATCTGCAATATTATTTTTTTTTCTTTTCTTTTAAATCACAGCATTTTAATAATAAGACTTAACTGATCTAGAGAAAAACAGTGATATAGTTATAATATGCTGGCAGCTCAATGCAAAGCAATAATAACTCCTAACGAACCAAACCACGTTCTCACCTTCCCTACACTTAAACAAAATTCCTGTATAAATTTAATTCGTAAATAAAATAATATGAAAAAAAAAACAACTGATTCAGTGCCTGGTAAACAATATGTTTGCGGTTTTATTTTTTGTTTTTCTTTCTTCCATCATTGTGAGATTTCTTTTGACTAGCCTGTTTATGTCTTTGGGGTTTTTTTTCTTTCTTTTTTTCATTTAAACAGTTGTTTATTTTGCTACTTTGGCCTAGAATATAGTTTATATTGAGGACTAAGACCAAGGCATTAAGGTCAACTTAATGTCAACTTGGCTTTTAACCCTGTGACCCAATGGCCTTAAAAGTTAATGATAAAATGCCACCTTATCTTGATTAGTTTGGTTGTGATTATAAGTTATTATAGATAAGAAATATAGCAGCGATATTTCCATGTTTAAATGTTATTGTTATGCAGTACATCCTTGCTGTTCTCCACACTCAAACATAATTGACTATATTAAAAGTCGAACAACACAGTGAGTAACCGTTTTGTACCAGCCTATTTATAACTCTTTCTTTTTGCATCCCTCTCTATCTATTTCTTCCTCTTTCTTCATCTGTCGTTCTCACTCTATCATTCTTGCTTTTTCTCTTATTTTCTTTTCTCTCTCTCTCTTGATGTTTCCCACCTCTTCAATTTCTTTCATTTTTGTTTCATTTTATTCCTCTCCTTCATTTTCTTCTCTCTCTCTCTCTCTCTCTCTCATCATGCTTTTCTTCGCTGCTCCTTCACTGTGCTGTTACTCTGTTGTTGGTCACCTGACAATAAGTCCTAATGACTTTTGCATTCTTAAGTGCATGGTAACTCTTTTGACCTTTATGTAGCACTTTTGGTCATTTTTTATGTATTTTACAGTGACCATGCGACCATTACTTCTTTTTAAAAATGTATTTTCTTTTTAAGCCAAATGATACTTTATTCATTGAATACTGTATGATATTCTGTATTATCATATATAAACATGCTAATATGACTAATATACGGTATAGACACAGTTGAGGCAAGGGTTATTAATTAATCATAAGAGACAAATAATTATTAAGGAAACCCCAGAATAAATGCAATTTTTTTTCATTATTTTTCTCCTCTTCTTTCGCTTCTATATTGTCTATTCTGGGGTTTCCTTAATAATTCTTTGTCTCTTAATATAATATACGGTATATGGATGAGGTCTTAAACTATAAAGCGACAAATATGAATGTCTGTACCTCTTCTGATAGAATATATAGCAATAGTATGTCTCAATGCCATATTATTATTATTATTATTACTATTATTATTATTATTATTATTATTAAAAAAGAGAGAGTTCGGGTATGGGCAAGCAACATGGACGGAGATGAAAAGAAAAAAAATAGGAAGGTGATCAGTCAGTACAAAAAAAAAGGCCAAGAAAAAAAAAGGAAGAAAGAGGATTGCTTGAAAATAATATGAACTAGTATAACTATAGTATATCTGTTATCTTGAGTGGGTGACATTGAAATTATTCATGAAATGGTAAGAATACTGTTTTATTACTCATTCAATAAAGACTCATGGAGAGTAAGATGTAAATGATAATAAAATGACACTCCTCGACCTCTTTCTATCCTTTCTTCAATAAGCCTAGTAGTACCCAGTAGTTGGTATTATTGTAACTGTCCCCTACCATTGTTTACATTCGCCCACTCACTTTATATGTTTGTCACTGGTTGAATTCTGCTAGTCTAGTTTTCCTGATAATACAGTTGAATCTCGTATTTGTAAACCCTGGAATCGGGAAACACTGTTGATATACTGGCAACTATTGAATCATTCAAAGATGCACTAAAGCCTTCGTTGATAGGATCACCATAATTAATACTGACTTAATCCATATAAATAACTTGTGAACATGCGCGCCAATGGTAATACTCAACTAATTGAATCAGTTTTCATA
>JAUEKR010416405.1:2481-12775 GCA_031762895.1 Corambe burchi
GCGTGTGTGTGTTTTTTTTTTTTGGTTTTTCTTTGGTTAATTATTGCTTATGGATGGGCTGCATTACAACGCCCAATAAATAAAACAATTATAATCTAAAGATAATATTCTATCAGTATCAATACTTTGATAGCACATTGAAACAGAAGCACAATATAGTCATAATATGCCACTGGTGGCACTCTTTTCTTTCTAGAGATATTTTTCGTTCCTTGTTTTGTGCCTTCCTTTTCTATACGGTCCCACTTCCTGTTTTCACTTAGGTCTCATCATCTTCTCGAGGTGACTCCCCCTCCCCCCCGCTCCTCTGTTTTTCATTTAACTGTAGACTATTTCTTGTCTGTCTTTCTGTCTGCTATCGAAGGTTCATACTGAAACGTTTATGTTTATGTCTTTTGTCTTCTTAATATAGAACGCATTCAACTTGTTCATATCATATTCATTCATAATTCTCTACGGTGGAATTTTGATACTTTTTATGCCTATACAAGGATCTTATTTGTTATACATATATTTTTATTACAATGTTTGATGCATAAAACATGCATCAATAATAATATCATAAAACGTATTATCACCAAAATGAGCTGGAAAGCATTGTATTGTATTATTATAATACTAAATGTTAGATGCCATTTAAAAAAAGAAACTGCATAAAATATATTATTATTATGCATAATGATGCATCACAAATACATCTTATGAACAAATTTAAAGAGATAGACTCAGGTGTCAATAATAAGGTTATTAAGTTATGCGTGCATTTTATTGCAATGCTTGGTGCATAAAAAATAGCATAAAACATGCATTAAATGTCATAAAAGTGTTACCAGTAAACATGAAATAAAAAGCTTTAAAATGATAATTGAGCAAATCGCTTACATAACGTAACATGACTGAGAAAATCAATGGTATAGATACATCATAAATTCAAGATTATCATATTTTTATCATAACTGTTATTTGAAAATATATCATTTATTGTTTTTGTTAAAATTTGAATTCGGTATAAATTTAGTATGCGCTAAAAGATGTTTCTATTGTCCTGTTAGAATCTTATATTTAACTTTAAATATATTGCATCATGTTCTGTCATGTTTTGCATGTTAATAACTTGCACGAAATTCCGTAAATGATAAAGATTAGCATAAAAATAAGATAAAACTTACAATTATATCATAATAATATCAACAAAACTCAAAGCCAAAACTTTGTATATGATATTGTAATGGCAAACGAATTTTCGCTTACAAATTTCATTAATGCAAAATTCAATAATACGCATGAAGATAGGTTTTGAAGATGTATTGTTTGATTATTATTAATAATATTTGTATTTTAATAAACTTTTCATCTTTTTTTTATTAGCGGCTTAAAGAATGCTTCCAATTTGTTCTTATTTGATTGTTGTTTTTGTTAACAAGTCAACATATTTCATGTAATATTATACGATATTGTAATCTTGATTCAAGTATACTTGTAACTAATTTGACCGCTTTAGGTAAACACAATGGATTAGCTTTAAATGGTATATATAATAGAAGATTAAATAACAAACCTAAAAATAAATATAATTAAATAATAAACATAAAAGCAAAGCAAAACAAAAATAACACATATTCACACATATTCTAAAGCAACAGCTTACATTACACACGATATAAGATATAATTCACTGTTTAAATTGTTCGTTGTTTATTCATTTCTATAATTTTTCTGATTGATTTTTTTTTCCCTATTCTTTTCTTCTCATATATTTTTTCCGTTGTTTTTTATATGCTATAATATTAATATAACATCAATTTCTATATATGTTTTTTTTTTAATCTCACAGACCGATTCCAATCCATTTACCTCGTCCTTCAATGATGGGGAGCCTCAACTATCGATTTCCACTTCCGGCGCATCCCGTCATTCCAAGCGACATTCCTGCCAAAAGGTCACTCCCGCTATGGAACCCCGCCCTTGACCTTCGAACTCCAGTGTCAAAGAAACACGAAATTTCACCTTCTGAAGCTGAATCAGTGATAACCTCATCTGCAACAAATCCGGGTTCAAACCTTCAACCTTCAAGACCAAACTCACCAGCGAAATCCATTATCGCAAATTATACACCCCCAGCTTCACCTCCTAAAACGAAAACTCCAGAGAATACAGTTCCGGATACACCACTATCGGCGAAATTGAGTCCAAAACTCAAAAAGACGAAAAACACAACTTCAACAACGCCAACCACAGTAGTGGCACCGATTCTCTTCGACCAGTTGAAAAATTCGACTAGCTTAAAAAGAAGCGAATCTGCTCCGTATAGCCACGAGCGGACACCGACGAAAGAGGAACAACAACAACAACATCAATACCAGCAGCAACTTCTACTCATGTCGCAGAAATTGGGACATGGAAAAATCCCGATGACACCTCTTCCTTTTCCGTTGACTCTTACTCCTCCGCATATGGCGCATGGAGTCCCACTGATCGACCACACTAATATGTCCATACAGAACGCTTTAGCTCTCGCCGCACAATCTCGCGCTGCTATGCTGAGCCAAGTTGTATCGTCTAGTCATATACCGTTCCACGGAATTCCACACCCAAGACAACACCCTCATCATCATCATCCACACCAACAACAGCAACAGCAACAACAACAGCAAGCTCCTCAACACCCACAACTACCATCAAAAACACAACAACATCAACTTCAACAGCACCACAATAATAATCCACGACCTCAGAATCAGAATCAGCAGCACCATCAAGCACATCCACTTCTTCAACAAAAACAACTACAGCAAGCTCGAGTCGGATCCGAACCCCGAGACCATGCGTTAAACCTTCACAACACTTTAGCACTCGTACAGCAGTCTCGATCATTACTCGGACGCGTAAGCTCTAGTCATCACCAAATGTTATCTCCCCTTATCTCCATGGATACGTCTCCAAACCATGGTTACGGCCGGAAGTTATTCCCTTGCCCGCAATGCCGGTACACCACCGACAGGAGGAACAATCTCAAACGGCACATGCTGACGATGCATCAGACGAGCGCAAAACTTCTCGAATGTTGTGGAATTTTCTTCAACACGAAAGCGTCACTACGAGAGCACGCCATGATATTTCATTATCACGGGTACACATGCTACTTCTGCGGACGGCGGTTTTGCCGGAAAGCGCTTCTCAAAAGGCATCTGTCAGTTCACAACGGCCAGAAAGATTTCGTATGCACGGTTTGCGATTACGCGACGTCGCATAAGAGTAATCTAGAACGGCATCGGAAAGTGCATTCAAGGCAGGAAGGCGATGAAGATGATGATGGCGATATTAACGACGATGATAGAGTTAAGCATGATAATATGATTGACGTCGATGATGATGATGTTAATAATAGAGTTCATCGTCATCGTCATCTTCTTCATCATCATCGTCATCGGATGTATGAAGATGAGATGAAATCAGAAAGTAGTGAGGGAGTGAGTCATGCGGATGTTAGCAGTGATGAGCTTTCTGTGTGTTCGGACTTTGAAGACGATGAGGAGATTAATGTTCTAACCGACTGATTCTAGACTGGACAAAGGGGTACTAATTAATAATGATTTCTGTTTCTGTATTTTGTAATGTTTAAGTTGATAAACCCCACAATGGGTATCATATCAACGTCGAAGTGCAGACTGGAATGTTTCTACGTCTGGAGAGTTTATTATATCTGCACTGAGTCTATTCCATTTGGGTATCGTCCGGGGGGAAAAAAAAACGAGTGTTTATGTGCAGTCGTTTGTGTCTGTACGTGCTTGTATGTATGACATTACATGAGCGTGTTCTCGAATCAGATGGTTTCAGAATATCCATAGAGATTGCAGTAGCCCCTGATTGTTATTAGGTAGATTGGCTTAAGGAGAGACAAGGCACTTGTGAGAGATTTCTAAACTAAATTGTGATTAAAATGGAATTAAATTAATTGAGAACATTTATTGTTTTTTTTTTTGGCATTAGACGTACCTGACTTACACTCCATGTTGCGTCTTAGCTGTTGGCCAACTGCGCCGTTCCGGATGCTTTGATATTTTTCATTATCTTTGAACTTTCCAATGGTGATAAATACTATCTTTGTTTTTTTATATTTTTATTCAATTAAAAAAAAGGAAATAATTGCATTGATGATCCAAGTTTGATTCGATGGATTTTAAAATCGTCACATTTTATGCACTTTTTTATCGATTAATTACGGTACTTATGATTAAATAATATATTATTATCATGCTATATTTAGATTTGTATAAATTATTGATTGTTTAGCCGAGTTTCTCAATGATGAAGAATTTCCAAATAATACAGATATCATTGCTGTAGCCTACTATTATTTTCCAATAAAAGTTGAGTATTACTGTTGCCATCATCATACTACTACTAATACTACTACTGTTACTACTGCAGCTATTTCTACTACTACTACTATTATTGCTGTTATTACTACTTACTGCTACTACTACTGTTACTACTGCTGTTTCTATTACAACTACTATTGTTTCTGCTACTACTACTATTAATACCAACAACTACTATTATTAATATTACTGCTACTACTACTACTGCTACTACTACAATCTTTTCTACTACTTCTGTTACTACTGCTATTACTTGCTTTACTACTACTACTACTACTACTATCACAGCAACAGCAAGAACTACTACTACTACTACTGCTATAACTACTGCACCTACTACTACTACTATACTACTACTACTGCCACTACTACTACTACTACTACTACTGCTACTACTAGAACTACTATTTCTACTACTACTACTACTACTACTACTACTACTACTACTACTACTATTATTATTATTACTTCCATTACTACCTATGAGATACTCGATATAAACAATCCATAAACTGTTTCTCTAAACAGCATTACTAGCACCTATTGTTTAATAATACAAATACTGTTTTGCATAATATAATTTACATAATATTGAATATTCATCTTCAAATACCAATTATTGTGATAACTATTGAATGTCTTGAATTAACATGGTGCTTATTATATCTCAAATCTGTTTTTAATTTTTTTTTAATTTGAAATATCAACAGCAGTTTTATAGATGTATTGATCAATTTAAAGGTGCTTCATCTATGTAATATAATAATATATGCATTAATTTATACAGCATCAGTATATTAGGTAGCCGTCTTACTAAGCATGCAAAATACAAATACACCATACATACCTTAATTCAAAATTTACCATACACGATCATACACTAGATGACGGAGTATAATATGTATGATGACGTTTGTATGCTCAGTGTGACCGAAACCAGTAAGCACCATGCGCTCATTTTTTTTTTTTTTTGTATCGTACAATATGTATGGTGTATTTGTATTTTGTATGCTTAGTGAGACGGCTACCTAATCGCTTAATATCATCATTAGATATGATACATAATATTAGAAGATATAATAATATTATGATGAATTTGCTTGCTTTGTTGAATAATGAATTCACTATCCATAATATTATGTAGAATAAATTATGATGTAATTACAACTTGCAATCACTTATAATATTAAGACACAGTTGAGGAAAAGGGTTATTAATAAATCATATTAATAGACGAAGAATTATTAAGGAAACCCCAGAATAGACAATATAGAAGCGACAGAAGAAGAGAAAAATAATATGAAAAAAACCCCAACACAATTTGAACGGGGCTCGAACCGACGACCCTCAGCACCGGATCACCTTGGCCCGTTATAACAATGATTTTTTTTTCATTATTTTTTCCCCTCTTCTTTCGCTTCTATTGTCTCAATTCTGGATTTCCTTAATAATTATAATTTGTTTCTTATTATGATTATAATATTCGGGTAATATATACAGCGTGATTAGCTCATGTGGTAGAGGCGATTGAACTGCTGTGGCTGATACGGCAATGGTCTTGGATTCGATTCCCATTCCACATGCTACCGCGGTTTTTCCTTTGGCAAGAAAATTTGTGACTACTGTCTCACTGAACTCTGTTGAAATTGAGTACTTGGACGTTAAGACAGCTGTCTTGTCAAAAAAAATTATAACACGTCTAACAAGCAAATTTCTCATCAGTGTTGGATATTTGCTGTTGGCTGGTGGAGTAAACGAGATGTAAAGCGCCTTAAGACTTTGGTGATACGTGCGCTATAGATATAAGAATAATCTTTCCTTTTTTATATTATGCATAATACAGTTCATTTAAATAATTAAATTTTATATTGGTTTTGATTAGGAGAAAAATACATGATCATGATACTATAATAATACTGCAAAAAAAAATTATTCGGATTATCTAATGCTTTCAATATAATGTACTTTAATAGCATGATTTAGTAATAATTGTTTTCAATAAAAAAATTGTATGTAATTATGTAGCCTAATATTGATATGATGTGTATTATTTAATTATTTACTGTATAATAATTCCATGACATAGTATATAATTTTGTTCCTGTTATTCCTCTTCTTATATTATATTATTTATTAATTGTTAACATTATTTTGACAATGTACAATGATTGTCAGACATTATAATTTAATATGTACATGTATTATTATTGATATTATCATTACAATTATAATCATTATTACACTAATTATTATTACTATTATTATCATACATCATTATTATAATTATTACTGTTATAATTTAATGCATAATAAACAAATAAAGCTTGAATCTTTAAGTGTGATTCATATCTATTGAAATCCATCAAACATAAAGCTGTGTCATTGAATTCTATTTTGTTTAAATCCTATTACAATCGACGGCGTGGTTATCTCAGTTGGTAGAGGCGTTGAACTGCTGAGGCTGCTACGGCAATGTTTCCGGGTTCGAATCCCACTCGCTACCGCGTTTTTTTCTTGGGCAAGAAAATTTGCGTATATTGCCTCACTGAACTCTGGTGAAATAGAGTACCTGGCCGTTAAGACAGCTGTCTTGTCCGAAAAACAATTGTAACACGCCTAACAGGCGAATGTCTTGTCAGTGTTGAATGTTTGCTGTTGGCTAGGGGAAGTAAACTAGATGTAAAGCGCTTTGAGACTTTAGTGATACGTGCGCTATATAAGAACTATCTTTACTTATCTTTACTTTACTTTATAACTACATTTCTTAAATTGAAAGACGATCAAAGATATTTAAATTATTCATCAACAAATTAACTTTACAAAAAAAACCACTTCCTTTTGTAATTTACATTTTTAGTACGCTTGTAAAAAAATAATTGAATTTTTGATACTCTGAATAATAAACGCTGCGCATCAGCAGCTTCTTTTTTATATCTTGTTTTTGTTTTTAAGGGCAGATGCCAATACAATACCGACCTTTAATTGACTCGGCCTGACCCAAATTCCACACGATATAGACTAGGGGCAATTATTTATACATAATTTTCTCTCTCTCTCTCTCTCTCTCTCTCTTTCCCTCTCTCTCTCTCTCTCTCTCTCTCTCTCTCGCATCCCTGGTGCTGAAATAGATATAGATATGATATCTGATCTAATTAGCTCGGATACGGATGAAAAACTAGGACATTCTACTACTCTGTTATTGTTGCATATTATATTATCTTCTTTTTGTTCTTTCAATTTTGCCAACTGACACTTAAGTGCTTGAGTGTTACTGTTGACTGGGTAGAATTTTTTTTTTTTTCAAATTTTGTCAAGGGTGGCGGCATTATACTCTAACAGTACCCATACACGTTCAATAAAGCCGTCAATGTATTAACTCAATAATATTGATGACAATATTGAACATGTGTGGGAATTCTTATTGTCAATAAAAGTATTGACTCAATAATATATTGACTGATCAGCTCCAGTTAATAATTTATTGATGGTCGTCAATTGTTTGAGTCGCTTGTGGGCCACCGTTAAGTATTTATTTTGATCAAAATGTAATTTCGAATGTGACTTCCTTTGATCAAAACAAACAAAGAACTATACTTTTAACCGATCTAGACCTCTATATTAATCATTCCTAATTCTACCTTCATTTTCTCCCTGTTTTCGATTTTGAATTTAGATGAGAACAACAGTTTGTAGAATGATTTGTTGATTTCTTTTGTTTAATATGCTTTTGTTATTATATTATGTGCTTGCTTGTTTTGATTTTTTTTTTGTGGTTTATTCGCGATTATGTTGTCTATAGTTTGCTGGTTTTGTATGTTTTGATTTGTGTGGTATTTTTGCTTTTGATATTGTTTTTTTTTCCTTATTTGTTTGTTCATTTTTATTTATTTTTTTGTATGTATTTTTTCTTCTCAATTTTCTGCTTAATTGGATGGTATAATATTTCAATTTGTGAAGTGCACAATTTAATTGAAACTTTTAAAAGGCATAAAAATAATGTATCAATAATAGAAGTACTCGGTGTTTTGTCTGTGTGGAAGAGTAAGTCTGGGGAGCATCACAATTGATGGGGTCAAAGGTCCGTCCATGTCGAAAATATTGGCGAGATAGATTTTATTGACGAAAATGCACTGACACGTGTGTGGGCAAATTCCCGTCAAAATATTGACTCAATATATTTGACGTCAATATATTGACTTCAATATATTGATGGTTTTATTGAACGTGTGGGATGGCTTAAGATCACTTTTTGTCGTTATCAGTTCCTACTACATACGGTGGAAGCTTAATAATTAGGATAACTCAGTGGATTAGAAAATCGTCCCTAATTGCTCAGGATTCCCAATTAGAGAGGCTAAATATACTGTATTTTATTAATAAAAAATGATTTTCCTAAGATTTCGTGCCGATTTCCCGGGTTTTATCGATTCCTATGGAGACCCAATTTAAGAGATTCCACGGTGCAGGGCAATTTGTTTTATGCACCTCACAAGTAACCGGAAGCGTGGAAAATGTCGAGCTTCAATGTGGTCAAAGCCTTTCACAGTAAGGTAATATATAAATATCTTACAAATACGAGCTAAGTATACCGTTTCGTACCCCTTGACAAATGACGTATATGGTAGCTACACTTTAGTAAAATGAAATTGTACTTTGTGCCTAGACTATAATTTAATATCACTTTCAACAATAATAAACTATTACCATTCGTTGAGGTGAATGTAAATAACACAAAATAACTGATAAATATAGCGACTTCGTTTTCAATATTTCGTACCCTGTATTTTCCATTTTTTGAGGTAGAAAGAAATTAATTTAAGGTAAAGATAGCGATTGAGATTTGAATAATTTCCTTCTTTAAGGTTGAAAGAAACTAAATAAAACAATTAGTAAAGATAGCGACATAGTTTTCAATAGTTCGTACCCTGTTTTTTTACATTTTCTTTTGAGGTTGAAAGAAATTACATAAAAGTTCGTACCCTGTATTTTCCATTTTTTGAAGAGGTTGAAGGAAATTAAATTAAAATAATAGATAAAAATAGCGACATAGTTTTCAATCACCCTGTATTTTCTATTTTTTTAGGTTGAAAGAAACTAAATAAAACAATTAGTAAAGATAGCGACATAGTTTTCAATAGTTCGTACCCTGTATTTTACATTTTTTGAGGTAGAAAGAAATTACATAAAACATCTGGTAAAGATAGCGATTGAGATTTCAATAATTCGTACCCTGTATTTTCCATTTTTTTGAGGTAGAAAGAAATTACATAAAACATCTGGTAAAAATAACGACATAGTTTTCAATATTTCGTACCCTGTATTTTTCATTGTTAAGGTAGAAAGAACTTACATAAAACAGCTGGTAAAGATAGGGACTTAGTGTTCAATATTTCGTACCCAATATTTTCCAATTTTTTTTTTTTTGGAGATTAAAACAAATTACATAAAACAACTGGTAAAGATAGCGATTGAGATTTCAATAATTCGTACCTTGTATTTTCCATTTTTTTGAGGTAAAAAGAAATTAAATAAAACATCTGGTAAAAATAACGACACAGTTTTCAATATTTCGTGCCCTGTATTTTCCATTTCATTCTAATACATCTCTAACATTGTAAGTATTGTCTACATGGCATCAAATTTTCGTACAAGGTGGAAGGGAGGACTAAATCGCGCATCGCTGATTCGGAGTAAATCAATTCAGCATTTTCGTAGTTAATAGTTTTTTTTTAACGATTTTACATCACAAATTAGTACATCCGCTTTATTTTCAGAACTAAATGTTTTGCGTTTTTCACACCCATGATCCTAGGGTAGGTAGGATCTGACATCTAGTCTGCTCGGATACAGATGAAAAAAAAAAAAAACCTTAGGAGGTCCCATGTTTACATCTCAGCACGTTAAAAATATCT
>JAUEKR010416516.1:0-12773 GCA_031762895.1 Corambe burchi
CAGAGAGAGAGAGAGAGATAGATAGAGAGAGAGAGAGGGAGTGAGAGAGAAAAAGAGAGATAGATCAATTTATGGAGATAGAGAGAGAAGGAGAGAGATAGACCGATAGATAGAGAAAGAGAGAGAAGGAGAGAGATAAAGAATGCGATAATGAGTGAGATAGATAGAAATAATGAGATAGAAAGAGAGCGAGAGAGAGAGAGAGAGAGAGAGGGAAGGGGGAGAGTGTGTGTGTGAGAGAGATAGAGAATAAGAGAGAGGGGAGAAATGAGATATAACGATAAAACTTTAGAGAACATTATAATAATATGTGTGGGTGCGTGAGAAATGGCTACTGATTTATAATGAAGTAGACAGTATACATATATTACTCGAACGATTGAAGTCTATGAGAAAATATAACTTTAAGACTTGTTTGATAATAGATTCTTTATTAGTATTTCTAATGTATGTTTCTTCATTGTGTAGGAAATGATGCAGATTGACTTTGAACATTATCAAATGCTGGCCAATTAGATAATAAAATCCCTATACATCACATTCTCAATAAAATTGATAAATAATCAGCTTTAAATACAAGGAATCAGCTATAGTTATTTCCCTCGATGTTCTCATAATTATGATTAAACCGTTATAAATCTTGAATCAACTTGTAATAACATACCATTATACAAATATTATACTTCATTAAAAAATAATAATATTTATATTTTGATGATTTCTAGTCTCATCCCTTTATTTGCTTTGATAAATAAAGTCTATATTATGTATTTGAATACAACTCTACTGTAAAAAGTAAAGATTGTTCTTATATAACGCACTTATCACCAAAGTCTCAAGGCGCTTTACATCTCCTTTACTCCCCGAGCCAATAGTAAACATTTAACACAGACGAGACATTCATCTGTTCGGCTTGTTCCAATAGTTTTTAATCGGACAGCTGTACTAACGACCAGGTACTCTATTTCACCAGAGTTCAGTGAGGCAATCGACGCAAATTTTCTTGACCAAGGAGAAACCGTAGTAGCGGGTGAGAATCGAACCCGGGACCATTGCAGTAGCAGCCACAGCAGTTCAACGTCTCTACTAACTGTGCTAACCACTGACATCCATTATAATTCACTATATTGAACAAAACGAACAAAATCATAGTTATACAATCTGATTCCCTCTTTTTTCTAGGTTCCTTTATCATATCCAGTTAGGTCTACTACCCTTCTTTATTTGTTTTTTTATTTATTTGTTTTTATCTATTTATTTATTTATTCATTTATTTATTAATTTAATTTTTTTTGTTTGTTTCTTTTGTTGTTATTTCTTGAATTTTTGTGTGCTGTTTTTTGTTTGTTTTTTTGGGGTTTTTTTTTGTTTCCTTTATTATACTATCTATACCATTCCACATTTTTTTGTTATACTGAACCACTACTAGTTACTAGTACTCTTTTCCCTCTAGAATTTTTTTCTGTCCTTTGTTTTGATTTTTCTTTTGATGGTCCCATTTCCTGCTTTCACTTCTTCTTCTTTAGTTGGCCTGTCTTCTTGTTTTCTTTGTCTGTCTTTCTGTTTGCTGACGAAGGTTCTTACCTAAACGTCCAGTTTATTGTCTTTGTCTTCTTTTGTAGAGCGCATCAATCCTGTTTCTATTCTATTTATTCCTCCTGCTCTATGGTGGCATTTTGATACTTTATATTGAACAAAACCTATCTCTGGTAACTTCATAAAATATTACTCAAGTCCTGACATTATATCTTTACCGCATATGTTTTGTTATTCTTTTTTTGTTACGTTTTTGAAAACATATTCTATGGTTTTAAGAAGAAGTAAGTAAATTAAGCTCTTATTAGATCTAAATCTCCATAAGGCCGGTGCTTATCCACGGTTTAAATTGAGCAAGCGAGCGAAGATCAACGATCCCCATGGATAGGATGCTAGTCCATCGTAGGTTACTTCCTCAGTCACGTTAGCCGGGTACTCATTTTAACACCTGAATTGAGTGAGTAATTTGTGCAAAGTGTCTTTCCCAAGGATATAACGCCGGAACGAAACGACCCGGCCTCGAGCCCACAACCTCATGATCACAACTCCAAACCCTTAGCCATTGCAGTGCACCACTAACGCCACATATTTAACAAAAAGAATAGACCAAAAATATGCTCTCGCTAAAGTGTAGGAATATGTTATACAATTTATTATGCTCCTCTATCGTGCCAGCACTTGTCTTACAGAACAGGTAGATTCCCATTTAGCTCGTTTTATGCATTTCCTATCCTACATATGAAGAAATACATTCTGTTTGTTGCTTAGAAAATAATAATAATAATATTTATGTAAGATTAGCTTTCATGGAGTGAAAATTTGATGGCGACAAACTCATGCACTTCATGAGGAATATAACAACATAAGCTCATCAGTGCCCCCTCCCCCACCCGAATACCCATGAGTCGGTATTCAATTTAGGTTTTTGTGGTGCAATTGAACGAAGATCTATATTCTCTTCTGGATAAGACGCCTATTGTTCGTAGGATTACTTCTCACCATTTGTAAATTGGTACTCTTTTTATATTTGAAAGTGATGGGGATTGTGAGTAGAATGTATTTACCAAAGGTATCACGCTGCAACGTAGCAACTGGAATTCGAATCGACAGACTTATTATTATAAGCCCATGCCTATAGCCACTGCACCACTGACGACACACATGATGATATTATACGACCCCAACCCACCCACACTCAAAAAAAAATAAAAAAAATAAACCACCAACCCTAAACAACCAAAACCTCACAAAACACCAATACAACAGCCTGCAATCGCTTCTCCAACACTCGGCACAAAATACGTACAACGAAAAAACAAACCAAAAAAAAATAAAAAATGCAAATCTCCCCCCCCAAACAAAAAAAATAAAACAAAAAATAAAAAAAACACAACCACAAGCAAACAAACAACAAAGCACAAAAACAAAACAAAAGTAACAAAGAACATTGCCAAGTGGAATATGAAGGAACTAAATGGTGACAAATCGAGAGAATAAGAAAATTATATGGCAATAAGTTAATGAATTATTGTTCTCTCTAATATAATGGCTTTAAAATACAGAAAAGGAGGAGAAAACAAGCATCAGGTAACATCAAACGAACCACAGCAAGAGCAACAAAGGCCCACCCCAATAAAGGTGTGAAATAATCTTATTCCTTTTTTACGTTCCTTTCTAATTTATGACAGGAGTCTGTAGTAATATCTCCCCTTTAACTTGGCAATTGTGTACCCGACTATGATGGCATCTGCTACTATTCATCTAACGAGAATATATTCAAGAAACTGCTATCTATTGATTTTTTTTTATTTTTATTATAGAAGATAATTAATTTCTCGATGTTGAGCAAAGCAATGAATTTCTGAAAGCTCTCTTTAATTGACCTCAGAAAATAACTGATATTCTAGTTAAGGTGGGAGCAGAAAAAACAACCAACCCAGCGAAGACGTCATCCATATATAGGGAAGTAAATGCTATGATCAAATCTAACAAGAAAGAAATATGTAATTGTGAAAGACAGTCTTAAATGGACTTCATGAGTTGTCTTTTTTTTTTTCTCTCGTCTAATTCCTTTGACTTAACTACTTTGACAACAGCTGGTGAAGGAAAATACACTCACAACAACAAACAAATAAAATAAACAAAAGAGAACAGAAAAAAAAGACAAGGACCAAAACAAAAAAAAGAAACTGCACCCTTTCTCTTTCTCCCCCCCCCAAAAAAAAAACCACCACTCAAACCTAATCCAAAACTTAAACGAGACACAGAATACAAAAACAAATATTGTAGTGCTTTATAAAACTGTAGGAATGTTTAAAATAATAGAAGTATAACACACAGTATCATATTATTAGGAATGTAAATCTTCGATATTAAAATCTTCTTTATCATACAGTATTATCTTTTTGGAAAGAAAACCAGCATATTATGTGGCACTGTGGTGTAGTGGCAAAAGCACTCAGCTCGTAATCCAGAGGTTGCTGGTTCGAATCCACATTGGGGAGGCGCAGAGTTAAATCCTTGGGAAAGTTTTTTTTACACACTTTCCCTCACCCTCACTCAGGTGTAATGAGCATCCGACTATAGGCAAAGTTGGATATTATCAGAATACTATACCGACACGTCGTTCATGCAGCTCTTCTGTATACTCAACCACGGGGAACTGAGATGGAGCTGGAATGGACAGACCAGATGGACACCCCTTTGTAAAGCACTTTGTGCATTTAAAAATAGGTGGGACAGCGCTACGTAAATGATCACTTTAAGAAGAAACTGCTTAACCTATGATTCAAATATTGTTCTTCCATTTATTAGTAAGTCTACTAAGTCTATTAATGACTTGTTTCTCCTCGTATTTCGCTTCTATTCTATGGTGTCTCTTATTATGATTTATTAATTCTCCTTGCCTCATAATATATGTCTGTATTCCTACTTTTCAACTTCGGTTGCTAGTATGGAGGCGACATCTTTGTTGTATCTTGTTTCTATGTATGCTTATGTTTGGAAGCGAAAGTAAGACTACTATTATTGTTTGTCTAGTCTAGGCTCGAATACCAATCATTCGACTTAACCGGGAAGAAAATTTCAAATTAGACTAGGTAATGAAGATTGAATTTATGTTCAATCTAAATGTCCTAGTTAATAGAGGAGCTCATTCTTCTTGACAAGGCGATTAGTTGTCGGGGTCATGGGTTCTAGTCTCGTTCCAACTGGGATTTTTTTCTCTTCAGTTTCTCCTCTTATTCCCCTTCTATATTGTCTATTATGGGGTTTATTTAATAATTCTCTGTTTCTCATTATAACTGAATTAACTTAAGTGGTAGGTACTTTCTATGAACTCAGTGGTACAGTGGTAACGATGTGTGCCTCTGAATCTAACGACCGTGGTTCGAATCCGGATGAACGCTACTATTAGATCTTCGTTTTTCCCACACCTGATTCCAGGGTAGAGAGGATCTGACATCTAGTCTGCTTGGATACGGACCAAAAACTAGGAAGCCCCGTATTTATATTAAAGTATGTTAAAAATTCCTTGGTGGTTTAAAATAGCAAAGAGCAAGCTACTAAAGCCGTCACCCGGGCAAATTTTGTGAAATATCTACCCAGCCAACAGTAATACTCAAGTATAATTGAGTTTGTTGGCAAAATTGAAAGAAGAAGAAGAAAATGGTATACGCATATATTATATCATATTAATATTGTGCAACTAGATATCTATTTCTGCTTCTGATGAGATATTATAGCCGTGATCCATGATACGAGAAAAACTATAATTGATTATTATTATAATCATCTATCATTATCATAAGTGCCATAACAGCATTACCATAATATACGTTAATGCAACATCAAAGTGAAAGTATATTTTGACAAATGGCTCTTGTCTACAAACCTGACAAATAATTATCGACCTTTCTCTTTTGTAACAGGCAGATTGGATGACCATCGATTTAAAGTAAATGTCGCCAAAAGTTGCAAAAAGTGATTAAAATTTTAAACTAATTGACTTTAAGAAGAAAGAAGGACTGGTCGAAATCAATTATATATCGCGTTTCCACTACGCCCAGGTATCAGTCAGCTAAAAGGTTTATCAAACAAAATCAATTATGCAAATTAACCTGTTTTTGGTTTCTTTTTGGGAAGGGTGGATAGGAGAGGTCAAATGTCACAGCTCGTTCCAATCAGATTTGAGCTTTAAGGTAAATTCACACAAAGACTTACAAGACGCGACAATGATATAAGGTAAAGGGTTTATAATCAGAAGAGCCGTCCTTCATTTTCGTAGAAACTCTAAAATAGAAAAAGTGATATAGTCTGTTACAAGTATGGACAGATCTTTCAACAAGACAGAACTTGTTTTTCTCATACTGGATGATAAAGTTATGAATGGTTAGTACTGAATTAATTATTTTATTTTATTTTAGGAAATAAGAAACAGCATTAGTATTGATTAATAAAAGATAGATAATAAGTGGATTAATTTCTAAATCACAGCCATACAACTTTTTGGAAATCGTTTGGGTTATGCTCTATTTTTTCCCTCTGATACAGACGTTCCAATCTATTTTAATCTTCTAAGTAGACCCTGTCCTCCCAACATTGTGATGGTCCGCCCTCTTTCTTTCATCGTATAGTTTTATGCATCTAAAATAAGTTTTACAAATGTATCATATCCTTTTACATATCCGATATATTTTAATTTTCTTCTTTTGATGGCTTGCATAAGATAACTCTATGATATTATTTTATGATTTATTGTTAATTTCTTTGTTGGTAACTGACTTACTTGACTTATTATCTTCCGCTGACATGATCATCCGAACTCGCAGCTTCAGCTGTTTTCCTTATCTTTGCGACGAAACGTGATCAATTTTTCCTACCCTGGGCCTACTGCCTATGTTCTAAATTTATATTTGTTATTAGTTTGATGGTATTGTTTTGCAGCTTTTTTAGGTGTTTATTCAGTGTTATTGGTAGCGATGGTGTAGGTCTGCCTTTTGTTCTTTTGGTATTGGTGGTAAAATAGCATGTCATTGCTTTTTTTTTTGCAGGGATTTCTCGACTCTGTCTCAATATGTCGTGTCCGAAAAGGCTCCATCTAGTTTGTAGAATTTGAATTGAATTGTTTTTAATCGTATAATAATATATTCATGGAATGATATAGAAACTCAAATATTGTAGTATTTCATTTCAGGACTACTGATACTTTCTTCGCCTTTTTCAGAATTGTCTATGCTTAAAATCCGTGTAAAACCACAATAAATACATTCTCTAATTATTCATAATGTATTTTAATTGCGTTTTTTTGTCTTCATAAATGCATTATACAATATTCTTCTTCTTTCAATTTCGCCAACAGACTCAATTGTGCTTGAGTATCAATGTTGAATTGTAAGGATTTTTTTCAAATTTTGCCTGGAAGGCGGCTTTTAGCAGTTTGCTCTTTGTGATTTTAAACCACCAAGGGATTTTTAACGTGGTTAGATGCAAACACGGGACCTTTTAGTTTTTACTCCTTATCCGAGCAGACTAGATATCAGATCTTACCTACCGTATGATCAGGTGTAAGGAAAACGCAGAACAAATAGTTGCGTTCACTCTGATTCGAACCCTAATTGTTAGATTCAGAGGCAGACATCATTACCACAATACCACGGAGCTCCAACTATTTTAGCTGGAGATATAAACATATTGCCTCTTTTTTCAGAGCTATTAGATATTTACCATCATTTTATAATATAGGGCCTTATCTGGTTTTTTTTTTTTAACAAGAATGGTAATAACTCAAAAAAGTAACCAATCTAGCGATGCATTGTTTTTTTTTTTTTACATTTACTGCAAAATTCATTCAAAATTTCGTTTGACATCATTACTGTGCATATCAGGTCAAAAGTATTCGCGACATCGAATAAACAAAGGCTAATTAGACTAGATTAAAAGGTTTATGTTTCATGTAACGATCTGGAATATTGACTTGAAAACTTTCATAAAAAATACCACCGGTGTTCACTTAAAATCTGAAACGGAAGCTAATAGCAAAAGCAAGTCTTTAAAATGGCGTCAAAAACATCCTTGATCAAGCCTATATTCAATGCAGAATACCTCACTGCTCTGGGCTAAATCATTTTTAAGGTAATGAAATTATACTTTATCTGGGAAAAGAAAAGAAAAAAAAAACACCCAGTATATTTATCGATGTAATATTACATCTTTCAATTTTGCCAATTGAGTCAATTGTGCTTGAATATTACTGTTTATTGGGTAGGAATTTTTCAGATTTTGCCCGGATGACGGCTTTTAAAAGCCTGCTCTTTGCGATTTTAAACCACCAATGGATTTTTAACGTGCTGAAATGTAAACACGAGACCTCCTAGTTTTTCTTCCATATCAGAACAGACTAGATGCCAGATCCTGCCTACCCTAGGAACAGGGGTGTGAAAATCGCAGAACAAATTATAGTTGCGTCCGCCCGGTTTTGAGCCCGGGTCGCTAGATTCAGAGGCAGACATCGTTAACACTGTACCACTGTGCCCCACTGAGTAACTTGATTTGTTTAGTCTCAAATGGTTTGTTATGCTTTAGTAATTACATTTTAAAACTTTTCCAAGTTTCATGTAATATTGTTGAAGGATAGGGCTTATATTGCCTTAACTAGAAGTATGAATACGTAATAGTTATGTTTTAGTCGTAATCTAGCTTCTAGCTTTTTTTCTACATCTTGTAAGTTTTTTCTTTCATTCATTTGGACTTATTAATGCACCCAAAGATATATGAAGATGTAGAATATTCCTGCAAGGTGTGTTTTAATATCTAAAAACTTCTGAAAAACATTGAAACGAAAAAAAAATTCTTTCTATATACTTTGAAAAAATTATTGGCTTACATCCAAATGTTAAAATATTTGCGCTCTTAAATATAGCTCTATTCTTAATTATTAATTGTATTTTATTTGTTAATCAAATTAAGAAGGAAAAAAGATACGGAAATATAAATCATAAATTCTGCTATATCTCTTTCTTTGTTTTAGAAAGTTATCATTTCTATCAAGTTGTCAACTCACTTAGTCGAATATTTTGAAGCTAGACTTTATAGTCTAGGGTAAATATCACTTGTTTAAAAAATGCCCCTAGTATTCATCCCAAAGGGAAATTCGTCGTTTGGCTTTTAACCGTAAACCTAGCCTCACCGGAAGTCAACCGCGGCCAACGTAAATAATTAAGTGCAAATAACCTTACTCATGGATTAAACACGATACCTCCACCGATGATCGAAGCCGGAACCCTTCGATCCGCCGCAGTCTAATACCTTAACAGCTCGGCCACCGTGACGGATATTACCTTTTAGCATTACTCTTTTCATGGGTTGTAATGTTGTCTCGTATGCAAGTGGAAAATATAAGTTGTTCTTTCATTTAATAGTCAAATAAGATGCTAGATATCTAGTTGATGTAATATTCATAGGATGATAACATAGAATCTACCTCTCCCTTAAGCCAATGATATCCTCAAAAACTGGACAGATGCCCACATAGTGGAGGTGTAGCCATACGACACTACAAGTACCTCTCCCATAAAAATAACACCAACAACAAAAAAATCCTCACAAACACCTCTAACAAAAAACAACAACAACAAAAAACAAACAAACAAACAACCACAAATAAATATCATATAGGCCTCCATGGACTTATGTCTAATTTATCGTGATAGAATGAATTAAATAGCTGCACAAATTCCTTATCTAACTTTGGTAAAAAAGGAGTACCAGTTTGATTAATGTCGGGAAGTAAACAAATAAAGGATGTATCATAACCAGGCTACATCATAAATCGTCTTTTTTGCACAACAGAAATGACATAATCACCGGCCTTTTGAGCCGTTGCGACTACTAAGATAATACCGTTTATAAATTTACATTATAATAAAGCAATATCATCGAAGATAAGAGCTGAAATCGATTTTTTGTCGAGGTGTTAGGTTCATAAAATGTGGAAGAAAAATACTTTTTATCACAACAATTAAATCACGAAGAAGGCTTCGACATGAATTGCATAGATCTTTCACGCTATTGTTTGCATCACATGCATAAAATGGGCAATGAAAGTCATTAGGTAAACAGTTGATTGATTCTGTCTCGTTTACTTTCCTCGAAGATGCAGCAGATGCACATAAATCACTATAATCAATTTCATGGTAAGTAAGTAATTATCTCCATCGCGCAGCAAAGTTTAATGATTATAGATTGCGAGTGGGAATATAATATAGTATAAACCAGTCTATATAAAATTTATGTCCTCGTAAAACTTTATATCGTAATTAAAAGTGAAAGTAAAATCACAGTTTTAAAGTAATAAGATAAGATAAAGATAAGATGATACATTATTAGTCTTGAAAAAATGCAAGAGATATTTTGTTTTAGACGTGTTTACAGTACCCATTAGCATAAAAAGTAAATATCTATATAAGATAAACTGTTAATTGTAGCAAATACAAATACATTACCATTGACTAAATACAGCATTCACATCGCAGAAGTATCAAGGCGATTTACGTTTCATAATTAATGTTTGGCGCATTCAAACTCAACAAACACGGGATAATATGTTCTTGTTTCTTTCAATTTTGCCAGCTGACTCAATTGTGCTTGAATATTTACTGTTGGCTGGGTAAGAATTATTCAAATTGCGCCCGGATGGTGGCTTTTAGCAGCATGCTCTTTGAGATTTAAAACCAGCGAGGGATTTTGAACGTGCTTTAAGTAAACGCAGGACCTCCTAGTTTTTTTTTTTTGGTCCGTATCCGAGTAAACTAGATGTCAGATTATACCTACCCTAGGATCAGGGGTGTGAAAAAATGCAGAACTAATAGTTGCGTCAACCCGGATTCGAATCCGGGTCGTTAGATTGAGAGGCAGACATAATTACTACTGTACTATGAGCCCCCGTTTTAATATAATACAGCATACACATCAAGGCGATATACGTATCATTAATGTTTGACAAATTTCTACTCAACAAACACGGCGATGTCTTTACCATCAGAAAGACATTTATTCATAAGCAAGAATATCCATTACGCAAGTGCTTATCGTCGTTTTGTATTAACAAAATTTTAATACACAGTCTCTATATTTCCTGTATTTAGGGAGATAATCAAACTTAAAAGTCTTGCATTCAAAGAAAAACAAACAAACAAACAAAAAAAACCCCCCACAAAAACAACGAGCAAATAACCCTCCAAGTATTTTTTAAGATAGTAATAATGTCGGCTCCGTTCAACCTATCCATATTGGACTTAGGTTATATTGGAGCCTTTATTGGATGGATCGCTATGCGCGTGTCATAGTAATATGGTTAGCTTTGGAGCTATCACTAATTTGGTAGTCAGGGTGATTTTAAACAAGCAAAAGAATACCAATTTTAACTAAACGAAATGTTGGACTAATTAGATCAGATGTGAAAACGAGAACTATAATAATATGATATTGAAGTGGTAGAAAACATAACAACAGTAAAACAACAACAAAAAACGAAAAACAGAATAAATGCAGAGCAATCAAATCAACATTAAAACAGCAATACACAAAGCAAAATAATCACAAAGCAAACAGCTAAAAAATAATACAATAAAAGACAACAAAACAACCCAGCAAAGCAAATAAAACAACTTAAGATAACCTCAATCCATGGCACTATATACATCCTGCAACAGATCAATCTTTTACATAATGATATATTGTCCCCATAAAGCTTGATTTTTGATATCGCTATAAAAGCATACAAAAAGCTGCATAGTTTGTTCATAAATAACAATTAATTAGTTCAATTTGCTCAATATGATGCATACTACCTAGTTACATTCATGATTGTGTGAGTGTGTATATTATTTGAATTGGATTTGCATTTTGTATAAAATATTTTTTTTAAGGACTGTAATATTGAAAATGTCTATAAATTAAATTTACTTAAATCAAATAGGTCCGATTAGAAACATATCGTTCAATATGCATTCTAAAGTAATACCCAGTGTGTTTGCATACATGATTATATCATTGATATTATGTATTGTAGGCCTAATAAATAATATTCAGGCATTCAGAGAACTTCGTAACTGACGTTAGATCTTCTATTTTCAGTATTGTGCATTAAGTAAGTAAGTAAGCTCTTCTCAGAGATGAAGGGCTATAATAAGGCCGGCGCTTATACCCGTTTTCAATAGCGCAAGCGAGCGAAGATCAACGATCCTCATGAATAGGAAGCCAATCAATCGCATGTTACTTCATCAGTTACATTAACCCGTACTTATTTTTAACATCTGAGTCGAGTGAGGAATGCGTGTAAAGTGTCTTTCCCAAGAACACAACGTCGCAACGAATCTACCGGGGTTCGAACCCACGACCTCATGATCGTAAGTCCAGACCCTTAGCCACTGGGATACTTACGCTACTGATTGCACATTACCGAGAACATGATAAATAATCCCATGCTTTAACGTTACCTTCAATTTGATTGCCTATCCAATACAAACAAAGCCATTTCGAACATTCAGTGCAGAAAAGGTTTATACGGTTTTAGAGGAAGAGGGTGGGAGAGGGGGAGAGGGGGGACAAAATGCATTGCAAAATTATGGATTTAAAAAGGTGTTATATGAACTTTTCAAGTAATCATAATATGCTGTTAATAATAATGCTATACTGATTTGATTGATATGTTCCTCTCATATTGATGCAGTGCAAACTTCTTTGAAACTATTACCCCGCTCTATCTCTCTCTCTCTTCCTCTTTCTCTCTCTCTCTCATTCTCTCGCTTTCTCGTTCTCTCTCACATTCTCTCGCTCTCTCTCTTTTTCTCTCTTTCTCTCTCTTTCTCTCTCGCTTTTTCTCTCTTCTTTCTCTCTCTGGCTCGCTTTCTCTTTTTCTCTCTGTTTCTCTCTCTGTCTTTTCGCTCTCTATCGTGTCTCCTTTCTCACTTTCTTTCTCTCGTTGTATACGTCGGCGTTTGTTGCTCTGTTCGTACGTTTCTATGATATAATAAGATTATCTCCTTATCAGTTGTTAAAATTTGTTTCCCACTTCTCTCTCTTTCTCTCTCTCTCTCTCTCTCTCTCTCTCTCTCTTTCTCTCTCTCTCTTTTTCTCTCTCTTTCTTTCTCTCTCTCTTTCTCTCTCTCTATCTATATCTATCCATCTATCGTTCTCTTTATATATTGCTATCTATCTATTTACTTATATTTCTCTCT
>JAUEKR010416737.1:118-12770 GCA_031762895.1 Corambe burchi
TGATGTGATACCCATTGTAGGGTTTATCAACTAAACATTACAGATACAGATACAGACGTGGATGTGATACCCATTGTAGGGTTTATCAACTAAACATTACATATCCAGATACAGACGTTGATGTGATACCCATTGTAGGGTTTATCAACTAAACATTACAGATACAGATACAGACGTGGATGTGATACCCATTGTGGGGTTTATCAACTAAACATTACAGATACAGATACAGACTAATATAGGCGTTGAAATAGTAAACAATTTGATTACTGAATAAAACTGTCCCACTCCCTTGGGATACATGGCATCCTTAATGAATTAGTATTGATTTTGTGGATAGGCCTGCGGACTAAACATCTGAGTTTGATTCCAAATAAATTATAAATAATTGTAAACAAATTCATTTTTTTCACACGTACGATTTAACAAGCTTAGGGTATTCATTAGTAGACTACGAACTGCTATACACACATGCACACACAGACACACCAAATTATAATCACACCCAAACACACACACACAAACATAATGAAATAGAGAGTGAGAGAGATAGAAAGATAGAGAAGGAGAGAGGAAAATCTATATCGAGAGAGGGAGAGAGATAGATAGATAGAGAAGAAGAGAGATAGATAGAGAAGGATAGGGATAGATAGTAGATAGAGATAAAGAGAGATATAGATAGAGAAGTAGAGAGAGCGAGCGAGATAGATAGAGATTAATTGAGAAGTAGAGAGATAGATAGAAAGAGGAGAGGGATAGATAGATAGAGAAGGAGAGAGTGAGAGAGATATATAGATAGAGAAGTAGAGTGAGACTAATTGATAGAGAAAGAGAGAGACTAATATATAGAGAAAGAGAGAGAGGGACTAATAGATAGAGAAAGAGAGAGAGACTAAGAGATAGAGAAAGAGAGATACTAAAAGATAGAGAAAAGAGAAATAGAAATCTATAGAGAGGTCAATAGCAGCAGTAGATCAAAGGATTTAAATCACAATAGAGTATAACAGTGGAACCTCGCTAATTGACACGTCTCGAAGGATTAGAGGAAAAAGTATCCCGATTACCCGGAATCCCAGATCTTGAGGTTAACTGTAGATCACAAAATACAATACGCTGCCAAATATTTTCAGACTATAAACCGGGTTTCTCATTAATTCCGTAGTCTCAATTAAAGTGGCTTCCTTTGAACTACTGTATACCAATTATTATAGGGTCCCTATTTTACTCTTAATTTACTAATTCTAATATGAGTTCGTGCTTTGTCCACATTCTTAAAATATGGATCGACAGTAAAGTTGCTGTGTTGTTTTTTTTTTTCTTGATAGAGTACATTGGTGAACACGGGACAATAGTATCCAAAAGCGACATGCTCAAGAGCTCAAACACCTGCTCACTACTTGTGGCAGGGAGTAAGAGAGAGAGAGAAAGAGAGAGAGAGAGAGAAAGAAAGTGAATGAGAGAGAAAGAGAGGGTCAGAAAATAGATAGACAGACAGAGAAAGATATATGGATTGATATATAGATAAAACGAGAGAGAAATAGAGAGATAGAGAGAGAGAAAGAGAGAATGAGAGAGAGAGAGGGAGCGACATAGATAAAGTGATAGACAGAGACAGAGAACGAGAGAGTGACAGGCAGGTAAATAGAGAGGCAGGCAGAGACACACCCTCACATAGAGAGATGGGGGGGGGGAGAAAGAGAGAGAGAGAGGGAGAGAGAGAGAGAAAGAGAGGGGCAGAAAATAGATACACAGACAGAGAAAGATATATGGATAGATATATAGATAAAAAGAGAGAGATAGAGAGAGAAAGAGAGAGAAAGAGAGAGAGGGAGAGAAATAGAGAGAGAAAGAGAGAGAGAAAGAGAGAAAAAGAGAGAGAGGGAGAAAAAGAGAGAAAGAGAGAGAGTGAGAGAGAGAGAAAGACAGAAAAAGAGAGAGTGCGTGAAAGAGAGAGAGAAAGAGAGAGAGAGAGAGAGAGAGAGAGAGAGAAAGAGAGGGGCAGAAAATAGATACACAGGCAGAGAAAGATATATGGATAGATATATAGATAAAAAGAGAGAGAAAGAGAGAGATAGAGAGAGAAAGAGAGAGCGAGAGAGAGAGTGAGAGAGAGGGAACGAGAGAGAAAGAGAATGAGAAAGAGACATACAGATATTATATAGAGAGGCAGACAGAGACAAACGCTCACATAGAAAGAGGGAGGGAGAAAGGAGAAAGAGAGATAGAGAGAGGGAGCAACATAGATAAAGAGATAGACAGATACAGAGAACGAGAGGGAGACAGGCAGATATATGGAGAGGCAGACAAAGACACACACTCATATAGAGAGAGGGAGTGACATAGATAAAGATATAGACAAAGATAGAGAACGAGAGAGAGAGAGAGAGGGGGACGGAGAAAGATAAATATCGATTGATTGATGGCTACAGAGAAGATTAGTGATCGATTTGATAGGTAAAAAGAAAGGAAGCCATTTTGATTGAGGGGGAGAGAGCTAAAAGCGGGGCTTGGGAAGGTGGGTGGGGGATGTGATAGAAAGAATAATATAATTACTCGTTACATTGAATAGTCATAACGGCTGAGATTTGACCATGGGAAAGTATCTTGGTTCAACAAACTTTAGAATGCGTTATTACCAGGCTTATCGATCGAGACAAGGTCATTGCTTACACATTTTATATCCTCTATTCAATAATACCCATACACCGAAAGGTAGAATGGGACATCGATAAAGTAAGTATTCACTAATAGAATTTTCATACCGTAGCCTCTAAGCCAAACTTCAATCGCAAAACGGGTTAGGAAAATGCCCTTTTTGCACCCACGTGGCTTATACCATTCTTGTAAGATTCAGGGATAGGACGAAAATTGCGTCTGCATAACTTTACCTTAATTTGCAAATATAAATAATTGCTGCCGTTTGGGAATAGTTTATAAGCTAAAATAATATATGTAATATAGTTTATAAGCTAAAATAATATATGTAATATAGTTTATAAGCTAAAATAATATATGTAATATAGTTTATAAGCTAAAATAATATATGTAATTTAAAAAAAAAAATCATTGTTATGCATTTCTTAAGTGAACTTCCCGTTGTGGAATAAATAAAGATTTTTTGAATTTGAAGTTGAATTTGAATACATCTTCAAGACAATGAACCATGCTATAATTACGAGAATGGTGTCTTTATAATAATATATTGTTATGTTTTAAAATCTTAATCCATCTTCTCCTAAAGCTTGCTCATAGAGCAAGATATCGGGCCCTTTAGGAATATCCATAGTATTTCATTATAATGTTCTAAAATAGTTTACATCAAATACGTTACTCAATTTTTTTTAATTACTGCCATTTAAATCTATATTATTTCTTTACTTCCATACATTTCCCCGGTTCTTAACCTTTTTTTTAAATTTCAAAACTGTTTTCAAACGAATAAAAAGAAGCAGTTACAACAGTTCAACGCTTCTACCAACTGAGCTAACCACGCTTTTCCATTAAACACATCTATGATGGTTCTATCTCGTCACATGCTGAAAGTGGACAAATATATCATTTGTACTAACTGCAATGATCCAGGGTTCGATTCCCACACGCTACTGTGGTTTTTTTTTCTTGAGCAAGAAAATGTGTATCAATTGCCTCACTTAATTCGGGTAAAATAGAGTGCCTGCCCGTTAAAGCAGCTGTCTTGCCCGAAAAAAACAACAACAATTGTAACACGCCTAACAGGTGAATGTCTCGTCAGTGTTATTTTATTTTTTGCTGGGTGAGTAAACCAGATGTAAAGCGACTTGAGACTTCGGTGATATATGCGCTACCTATGTAAAAACAATATTTACAGATTTACATTTAGTACTCAGAGACGACGGTAAGATATCCTAACGCGTTATATCATTATAAGAGTATACTCAGATGTTATGATGATGACCGGTTATTCGGTATGAATGAAGAATCGGGTTAAAGTCCGGTTCATCTTTATACCCGGTTGACAAGCTCCCGGGGAATCGAGCATTAAGACGATCACTACTGTATGTAGTGTTATTAATTACTAGTTCTCGGTCCGCCTTAGTAACCGGTTGACCTGTCTACCGGGACACCGAGCACTAAGACGGTCACTTCTGTATGTAGTGTTATTAATCACTAGTTCTCGGTCCGCCTTAGTACCCGGTTGGCCTGTCTACCGAGACACCGAGCACTAAGACGGTTACTTCTGTATGTAGCGTTATTGATTATTAGTGCTCGGTCCGCCTTAGTACCCGGTTGACCAATCTCCCGGGGAGTCGGGCTCTAAGACGGCCACTACTGTATGTAGCGTTATTTATTCTAAGTGCCCGGTCAGCCTTAGCACCCGGTTGGCTTGTCTATCTAGGTACCGATAACTAAGACGGTCACTACTACACGTAGTGTTATTGATTATTAGTGCCAGGTCCGCCTTAGTACACGGTTTACCTGTCTACTCGGGCATCGTGGACAAAGGCGGTCACTACAAGGAATAATACTATTGATTTTGAGTATTGATTTTTATTGATCGTACCTCCCAACTGCAGTTGGTTAAAGAGACTGTTAATTAAGGGTGAGGAGTTGGGAACGCCTGGTCCAAAGGGAAAGGGAGAAGGGGGGGGGGAAGGTGAGAGAGCAGGGAGAGGGATAATAAAAAAGGTGTAGAAATATAATATAGAAGGCAGAGTAGGGCTAGAGTGGGAATCTATGAGAGATAGATAGACATATAGGCAGAGAGAGAAAAAGACAGAGAGAAATAGAGAAAAGATAATAAGGGAAGGGAGAGAGAGAGAGAGAGAGCGAGAGAGAGAGAGAGAGAGAGAGAGAGAAAGAGAAAAACAGAGAGAAATACGGAGGGAGACGGAGAAAGAAGCTCCAGTCCTGGTATTTCATCAGTATTATTACGAACGCTTGTGGAACGGCTTCTTTGAATTCATTCTTGAGATGTAGCATTCTCTTTCAAATTCTTTGCCGTCCATTCTCCGTCAACACTGCGTTCGATTTTCAGCGTCTCTATAATATACCTACTATTGCTTACAATTTGAGCCATGTCAAATTCCTATTGAATGCTTCCTTTCATTTCTTCATTTAACTTAACCAACCTAACTCAATTATCATGCTTGGGTATTACTGTAGACGGGATAGGAGGTTGGTTATAGTCAAACGACGAATATATCCAATCAATTTTAATTTCAGTACAATTCTATATGCAATTCAATTCAAAATACCAAATACAGTTAGACTACGAATGTAGCATTGTCTCTTGTTGACCAGAAAAAAAAGGAATCATTGCATCCGAGGTTCGTCACAAACGTTGCATTTGGTATAGTCGACTATACATGAAGCGATGTCTTTCAATGACCAGGGGAAAACAATCGTTATAGTCGAAGTTCTCTTTAGGTGGCATGTTCCTTCAGGAATGTCGCCTTCATGTTGGCTCCTCGATATAAGTCTCTTACCAGCTCCATTTTCCCAGCTGTTCCATGGTCTGTCTCAAGATCTTTTTCGATGTCATCGCTCCATTGCCTGCCTGGTCTTCCTCTGTTTCTGCTTCCTGGCATTCTTCCTTCCAGCATTGTTCTCTCTATACTTTGATGTCTTTTTATGTATCCAAAATATGCCAGTTTTCTCTTTTTTATTTTCTTTAAGAGCCATTCCCCATCAATTCCGAGTTGTAATAAAATTGAATTGTTTGTTCTTTTCTCGACCCAGGAAAATTTTAAGATTCTTCTGTAGCATTTCATTTCAAAGCCTTTTATTATGTTCTCAGTTGTTTTGTTTATTGTCTATGCTTCGGACCCATAAGTGGCGATTGGAAATATGGTCGAAGTTAGCTGTCTTAAAAGTTAATATTGGGGTATTATAGTAAGGGCCGGTCATATAAAAAGCAAAACACAAATACTATAGCCAAAGAATCACTTCAATTGTGTTTACCACGTATGAAGTGGATTGTATTGGGTTATATTACAATGCCGTTCCATAAAACAACTGTACCAAATGCTATATACAAAAAAAAATCGCTACAACTGATTTCGCTGCAAGAGAAGCCGACTGCATTAGGGTATAGGGGTCATTCCACGAAAAAGAAAACCCGAGTACTAGATCCAAAAATCGCTTGAACTGTGTTAACTACAATTAGTGAAATCGATTATAATTGGATATTTGATGCCGTTCCACGAACAAATGAATGATGCCGCCGAAAATGAGCTGCAACCAAGTTCGCTACAACATGTGAAGAAGACTGCATATTAAGGGCCGTTCCAATATACCAAATGAACGCTATACCAAAAAAAAACAACAACCAAAAAACAAAAAAACAAAAACACAAAACAAAAACAAAACAGCAAGGCTATAACCGATTTCGCTACATGTTAAACCAACTGCTGTAGGGTATAGGGGCCATTCCATGAACAAATGAACGATGTAACCAAAAATCGCTATAACTAAGTTTGCTACATGTTAAGCAGACTGCATATTATTATGGGTAATGGGGCCGTTTCTTCTTCTTATTCTTCTTCTTTCAGTATGCCAGCTGACTCAACTAGTTGAGTATTACTGTTGGTGCGAATGCTCAAGTTATTTTTATGGATTATTTATTGATTATGGCGATCATATCAATGAATTTAGCTTTAGTGCATTTTTAAAAAATAATTCAGTAGTGTTTAACATTTCAGCGGTTGCTCAATGGTACAGTGATAAGGATGTCTGCCTCTGAATCTAACGACCCGGTTCGAATCCGAGTGAACGCAACTATTTGTTCTGCATTTTTCACACCCATGATCCTAGTATAGGTAGGATCTGACTTTTAGTCTGCGCTCGCATACGGACGAAAAGCTCGGAGGTTTCCGTGTTAATAGCTAAACACGTTAAAAATCCGTTAGTGGTTTTAAATCGCAAAGAGCAGGCTGCTAAAACCGCCATCGGTGTAAAAAAATATAAACTTGTATTACCCAGTCAACAGTAATACTCAAATACAATCCAATTCGATTCAATTCGATTCAAAATCTTCATTTGTCTCCCAAGGGAAAATTCACTTAAGACGCATAAAAATGATTTAAAAAAAAATTCAAACAATAATGTGTAATAAAATAAATACATGATAAGTGCTTACATAATAAATAAGATATATAATGGTAACGACATATAACTGGACATAATAATATGATATATAGACAGATAGGTAAAATATTTAGGCACAACAGTAAGTAGAAGTTGATAATTGAATTAATATAAGAAGCACTTTGAGAAAGAAATAATGAACAAAAATACCCTGAGTTCGCTAATAAGGAAGTTGACAGGGAACTCACCTGTGAAAGAGCAGCTCTAGCTGTAGTTCCGACATGGTGCGAAGAATCGAATCATTGGGAATCGGGTTCCGAACCAACTTGTCTGCCACCTCGACCACTTGATCTACGGCCGGTGGTGCAGGCCGATTGTTTTGCGCAGGATTGTATTGCAGCACCTGTCGTGTGGATGACGTGATATAATATTTGTATCATATATAATATATTATAATCTAATCAGGATAGACTTTCATATCACACACTAGAAATCTTTTATTATTCTACAAATCCTAGGGCAGTTAACTACAAAATGCTATTTTTTCTTCTCCTTTGGTCTGTTACTGCTGATAGATTGTAAGAGTGAAGATGATTCAGTCGACTATTCATGGTTACATTTAATGAATTTAATGCTTATTATTCCATTCTGAGCAGCAACAACAAACAAAAAAGAAGGAAAAAAGGAGAAAAAAAAAAAAAAGATGTGTATTTTATATATTTTGCTGATCCCCGACAGCTGGGGAAAATTTCTTTTTATAACGTGACTTAATAATGAAGTCTAGTGTTTAGGCAATTGGCTTGTGATCGACAGTTTGCGGGTTCGATTCCGCTTAGTGGCAGCGCAAAGTAAAATCCTTGGGACATGTTTATTTTATATAAATTTCCTCACCCTACTCTGGTCATAGTGGATATTGATATTGTCAGAATGCTAGAATGACGCACCTTTCAAACTGCTCTTCTGTATGCTCCATGATAAATTGAGATGGTATTGAGAAGAGCAAGCATGTCGGAGATCCCTTTGCAAAGCGCTTTAAGTCTAAGCATTTAAATATAAGTGAGGAAAAGCCCTATTTGAATGCAACATTAACTTTTGTTATTATTTTATTTAGTCAATGCCAAATAGTGACCACTGATGAGTAGAAACCATTTCTGAATAAAAGGGTCTGGTGGCAAATAATCATTTCTCAGAGTCAGCATTGCTGTGCGTCTGTATATTCTATCAGATCAGATGATATAGGATCAAGATATGATAATATCTAGTCAAGGATAATAAGAAGAATAGAAAGAAGAACAGGAAAAGGATAAAAGGAAGAAGAAGAAGAAAAAAAAATAAAAGAAAGAAGAAGAGGACGAAGAAGAAAACGAAGGCGAAGAAAAAGGAGAATAAGAAGAGGACGACGACATGATGGCAAAGAAGAAGATAAAAGAAAGAAAAAAAGAAGAAGAAAGAAAGAAAGAGAAGAAAAAGAAAAGGAAGAAGAAAAAGAAGTAAAATAAAAGACGGAGAGGAAGAAATGGAAAAAGAAGGAAGTGATGAAGATGATGGCAAAGGAGGAGAAGAGGGAGACGACGGAGACAAAGAAGAAGAAATAAAGAAATAGAAAAAAAGAAGAAGAACAAGAAAAAAAATAAGAAAGGCAGAAGAAAAGAGAAAGGAAGGAAGTGATGAAGATGATGGTAAAGGCAAAGAAGAGTTAGACGACGAAGACAAAGAGGAATAAGAAAGAAAAAGTAGAAGAAAAAGTAGAAGAAAAAATAAGGAAAATATGAAGAGAAGACGAGAAGGAGAAGAAGAAGAATATGACGAAGAACAAAACAAGATAAAAAAAAGGAAAAGAATACAATACGATGAAATATGAAGCAGCATAGATAAAAAAGGATAATGACAGTGATAAGATGAAAGAAAGACGACGACAAAGCTGAGAGAAAAAAAAGAAACAAAACGAAATAAAGAGCAATAAGAGTACGATGGCGAAGAATAGTAAACAATTAAGATAGAAAACAAAATAAATAAAAAATGAAGATGATGAAAAAAGACGACAGACACTTAGAATAAAGGAAGACACAAACGATAAAGGAGTTATAAGAGGATAATGGCGAAGAAAAATAAACAATACGGATTAAAAAAAGAAAGAAGAACAAAGAAGAAGTTGACAAAGACGCTTAGAATAAAGGAAGAAACAGACGAAAAAGGACTTTAAGAGGATGATGGCGAAGAAAAGTAAACAAGTAAGATAAAAATACGATTAAAATATAATATAAAAAGGAAGAAGAATTTTAAAAAAAATAAGACGACGAAGAAGACTATAAAGAAAAACAAAGAAGAAACTAGCCGAAAAACTTTAAGAAGATGGCGAAGAACAATAAACAATTAGGAAAATTAAAAAAAAAGACGATGAAAAAAAAGATGATAAAGAAAAGAAGAAGAAGAAGAAGAAGTGAAAATGCTCAAAGACAACAACATATAAACGGAAAAATAGGATAACGACAATGAAGAAAGAAGGACAAGATAGACAAGAAGATGAACTAAAAAAAATCACGTAGAACAAGAAGAAAAAGAAGGAAAAACAAAAATATGAAGACTAAAAAGAAGACTTACCCGATCGAACTCTTGCTGACTCATCCGTTGATTACTATTCGGAAACACCTCCATCTGCTTGAATATCACTACCGCTAGCAACAGCCATCCGGATATTGTGCCCACCACAACGAGGTACTTGTTCATGGTTCGATTCTCACTGTAAGCAAATAATCTCTGTTTTTATTTTTTCCTTCTTTAATTTCACTCTATATCTCAGTTAATCTTTAACAAACAAAAAAACAAAACAATCTCAATAGATTTTCACTTTTATCTTTGAAATCTTACTCGATATCACTAGCTCTCTATTTCTGTAAATGAAAAAGCAGAAAAAGAAAACAAAAAGGGTATGGTTAATAAATTGAATTAAATACAATTATAAATAATTAATAGTTAATTCATGCATATGGCACCAAATCCATTTGAATATGAATTCACATGCTCTAAGGCGCATTAACAAACATTTTGGAAAAGTTTAAACACATTACTTTAAATTGTTGCGTTTAATACGTTGATATTAAATAACTCAGAATACTAACACAAGACCTAGCAGCTGCAACAATCCAGTGCACTAAAAATTAGGTGATACCACCATCAATACCAAAAAGAACAAAAGGCAAACATACAACAACGCAACCAATAATGAATAATGAACACACGAAAAAAAAATGCACAATAATACCATTTAACTAACAACAAATATAGATTCTGTACATTATAGGAGGCAGCTGGCCCACCATGGGAAAAAAAACTACCGGTTACGTTTCGTAGCAAAGATAAACTAAACCGATGAAGCTGCGAGTTCGGATAATCACGCCAGTGAAAGGCATTAAGTCAAGACTAAAGTTTGGGCAGTGTTCAAATAATTGAAATTCGAAACATTCGGAAAATTCAATTAAAAAATTCGATAATTTGAACATAGTTCAAACTTTTCGATATTTCGAAATTAAACTTTCTTAATATTTGACCTCCACCTCCTACTTCAATAGGAATGAACAGTGGATATATTGTACGCTATATTCTAATAGAGACTACAAGACCAAGTAAAATAGCAAATCTATTAGGCCAGTACTTCCCCCTCTCTCTCTCTCTTCCCTTCTCCTCTCTCACTCTTTCTTTCCCTTTTCCCCCATCTCTTTTCTCAATCTCTTTCCCTCTCTTTGTCTTCCTATTCCTCTCTCTCTCACTCTATCCCTCCTCCCCCTTCATTCTCTCTCTCGTTTACTATATATATTCCTTCATCACATCAAGTGTTTTAATAGATAAAATATAGCATTCTTAAGAATAATGAGGTTTGCATTTGATTTACGAGCCAAAGGCATAAACAAGCAAGGATTAATGCTTAGAATAAGAGCATTGTTGGAACTGGTCACTGCTATATTAATTATTAGAAAGATAGAAAAATTTACTGTGATGCGTCTTTTTTAAAGGTTACATAGAGCAGAATCAGTTTAAACTGAAATTTTTAGGACCTTCTAATTCATCTAGGTTTTCTATGTTCTTATCTGTGTACCTACTATATGTGCCTACATTGTGATCTTTTTTTTTATTATATAAGCTTTTGCACTTTGTATTAATCTTGTTTTAGTTTATTATATTTTTCAGTCAAGTATTTTCGGTTTAGAGTGATTCTATTGCATAATATGTAATGTTTAAAGTTTCACAGTGAATTTGTAATTGCGGCCAGTTGAAACAGTTCAATTGATGAAATTTCGTATAAGGCATTGTGATATATTAATATAATGACGAATGATGAAGATTCACCCACATAAAAGTAAATAAAGTACTTCCAGTTCAAGTCTAAAGATGGAGTCATCTTGATTTGATTTTATTTATACTCATTTATTATATGTTTGAAGGCTATATACAAGCAATAATCTCTAATCTGTGAATACTTTAAATAGACAGCGGAAGACTTTCCTTTCATTCATTAAATTTTGTCTTTCAGAGATTCTTCATACCAGCATCCCGACAGTATCGCCGACTGGAATCCAGTACCCGTTCTCCAATCTTCTCCCAGTTTGCAGAGACACTAAATGGAACTAGTAGCATCCGAGCATTCAACGACTGCAGACGCTTTATTGAAATGTCTTTTGACCGTGTAGATGCCAATAATCAATGTTACTTCCTACAAATTGCTGCCTCAAGGTTAGGGTTGAGTTATTGTTTGTTTTTTTGTATATTTTTTAAAGGCAATTATTGCCGCTATGTCTATCTGTCTCTCTATATCTCTTTTGGTTATTTGTTATTGCTGATGAAAGAACTTTTTCGAAATGCTCATTTATGTCTTGATTTCTTGTTAGAGCTCATTCATAAATGGTTTTTATGCATATTTTCATCTAAGAATAACATTGTATTGAAATCCTTTTCCCCATTTGTTATATTGAATAATATGTAAGTTTTTTTTATAATTTGGGATATATTTTCTCCATGTTATGGCTGGATTTTAATAGTTTTTTTTAAATGAAATGCTTCATTTAGGTTCAATTTAGAAAAATATCCTTCTTTATCAATTGAATTAGCTGTACATGTGTTAGCTAATGCTTAATTATTTAAAAATAAACAACCCAATTTTACTTTATAATAGAGCATATATCATGTATTGGAATTTCAATATGATTTGATTGTAAGGCTTATTATCAATTTTTTGTATTTTAATATCATTATTCTATTCATTTAAAAAAACAAAAACCCAACAACATTCATGCATCTTTTAAATCTAAGTATTTTAAATTTTTTTTTATATTTCTACCATTTCTAGTTCAAGGTGACCTACATATTATTTGTAATAGCAATGCTGGCGTCTCTGGCAAATTGTGTTGAGGAAGGCAAAATCATCCCTGTTGATGTCATATATATATTTTTTTGCCTGAACTTTCTCTATGAACGTCATTGAGTTTGTTTTGTGTTTTATCTTCTCCAGATGGCTTCGAATCCGCATAGAACTGTTAGGGAATTTTGTCATCTTATTTGCTGCACTTTATGGTGTCTTTTCTCAAGCAAATAG